>JBAMCJ010007758.1:0-23285 GCA_037075205.1 Drosophila prostipennis | reverse complement strand
CTAAGAAAGCAGTATGACAGACTTTATCAAAGGCTTTGTCAAAGTCAGTATAGACTACATCTACTTGGCGATGATTCACAAACGAATTTATGCAGAAGTGATTGAAGGTTGCTAAATGAGTGGTAGTCGATCGTCCTGGCATAAAACCATGCTGGTTAGGAATGATGGTACGGCCCACAAGAAAGTTTAGCTGCCTAGCCACAATGCGCTCAAACATTTTTGAAATGTTACTCAGCTTGTCAATTGGTCTGTAATTTGAAATGGAACTTTTTACACCTGATTTGAAAATTGGAGTAACTGTAGCTAACTTCCATCTGTGAATGAACATACCACTGGAGAGGGACTTGTTAAAAATTATTTTGATGGGGTCACATAGAACATCAATAGGGGAGTGTAGAGTAATGTGACGAATAGGGTAATGTGACGAACTCGTCGAATCTCATATATGGCGTCACGAAAAAAATTCCAAATAAATGTAGTCGTCTTCCCTTATCGTGTTGACAATGTATTTACAGTAATATTAATAAGAAGTCCTGTAATTTGTTCGTGAGTTTAATTAAACTTAAAAAAAATTGAACTTTGACAAATTTTTTTTTTAGTAAGTTTGGGCATTATCGTATTACTTCTTTCTTTTCCGTATCGAAAATGACTTTTTCGTAAATGATATATAAAAAAATATTTTTTTTTTTTGTAAACAGGATGGTTTACGCCAAACGCTGTGGGATTTGGCTACATTGAAATTTTGAATTCAAATTTTACAGAAATATGCTCAATAGATGTAAGTAACTTTCTGCTTTTACACTTTTGAAAAATATTGATTTGTGGGGAAGTTACATTAAAGAACAAATCTTTCGTCACCTAACCCTACAACTTTTGAAAGTGTTAAAAAAGAAGGGTTCACGCGAAACGCTGTGAGATTTGGCTGCGTTGGAATTTCGAATCCAAATTTTACAGGAATATGCCCAGTAGATGTAAGCAACTTTCTGCGTTTACACTTTTGAAAAATATTGATTTTTAAAAAAATTACATTCAAAAAACGAATCGTTCGTCACCTTACCCTACACTCCCCTACAATTTTTATACCCTTGCAAGGGTATTATAATTTTAGTCAGATGTTTGCAACGCAGTGAAGGAGACATTTCCGACCACACAAAATATATATATTCTTGATCAGCACCAATGGCCGAGTCCATCTAACCATGTCCGTCTGTCCGTTTCTATGCGAACTAGTCTCTCAGTTTTAGAGCTATCGCGATGAAACTTTCCCAAAAGTCTTCTTTCTATTGCAGGTAGTACATATGTCGGATCGGACCACTATATCTTATGGCTCCCAAAGGAATAATCAAAAATATAATAAAAAAAAACATTGTAACTTTGTAGGAAGTAGGCGTTTTGATTTTTGACAATTTTAAAACAATATTTTAAATAGGCATACCTGCAAGGGTATATAAACTTCGACTAGCCAAAATAACTTTCTTTCATGTTTAGAATAAAGGGAGAAAGGCCATCGCAATCCATACGTTCTGAGTCATTTAAGCTTGCGGAGGAATTTTTACTTTTCCAAAATATTTAAATTTTTAAAATCGTTTATTAAGTATTGTGGGCGTTAGAGGGGGCGTGGCACCTTCTGGAAACAAACTTGCGCTGCGTAGGAACTCTAAGAATCTTCATGCCAAATAACAATTCTCTAGCTTTTATAGTTTCCGAGATCTCAGCGTTCATACAGACAGACGGACAGACGGACAGACGGACAGACGGACATGGCTATATCGACTCGGCTAGTGACCCTGATCAAGAATATATATACTTTATAGGGTCGGAAATGCTTCCTTCTAGCTGTTACATACTTTTGCACGAATACAATATACCCTTTTACTCTACGAGTAACGGGTATAATTAGAAATGTCATTTCGAATAGAGTTTAAACTATTAGCACTTATGTAAATTAAGGGTGTGAGTGATTTGTAAGCTGAATAAATATGACATGTTTTCAATAATATCAAAGGCTGATGATGGGCATCACACTCTGAGATTCGAATATTACTATAACTTAATTTCTTCCTAAATCCGGGCTAATAAAAAATAAATCTAAAAGCCTATTTAACTAATTGAATATACTGTTAATCTGAACTAAGCCCATATTAAGAAGATCATCAATTAGTAGAATTTCATGAGGCAGATGCACATTACTGGGAATCATAGTCGAAGAATCTTCATCCTGCACCCACACCAGCGATGACAGATTACACTAATTTACAACTTACAATTTTTTTTCGAGATAATCGCAGAGACCAATTTTTTTTTGATTGGTTTTGAGTTGCTGATCACGCAGAACAAATTAAAAAAAATTTCCAAAAAAGCGTTCCGAAGATATTTGCGAAAATCCAGATTTTCCGCATTTTATTTATAAAACCTAACAGATCTCAAGAAAAGCTATTACTCATTGTGATCGGACCGCAATTAACGGAGGTACAACCTGTGAAAGTTCAAAACAATTTGTGGGGTTTTTTTGTTATAGCTAGTTTTCATTTAATTAAAAAAATACAAATAAAAATGTATAAATTATGTTGAGCTTTCAGATCTTCATTTGCTAGACGTACATATGTTCACCGCGAGTTGCGCCGCACAGCAACTAGGACACCTCTACCTCTAGCGCATTGCGTTTTTATAGAATCCCGATCTTTGCGGAAAACATGATATAGTTTAGGATCGAAAAATTCATTGTCATAAAAATCCATGTTGAGCCAAGTTTCAACAAGGACAATTACATCAAAGTGACAATTTGATGGCGCCAAGAAGAGGGACTGCGATTTGGTGAACATGCCACCAATATTTTGGAAATAAATTGGGAGGGCGCCTCTCATTTTCCCCACTTAAACCCAGCATCTCAGCCATTGAAGGCATTATTATTTTCCATTGAAGGTCTATATACGAGTATATTTAAGCGTAAAACCTAAGTTATCCTTGTTTTCAGATATGCGCGCGCGAAATCGCCAGTGTTGATCAGCAAGATCGGTCAGCTGACCAGTCAGGGCGAATGCCGATAGTATCGATAAGTTATTGGAATCACCCGTGAACGCAAGTGTGCTGTTAAGCGCAAACTTCGAACTGTTAAGTGGCAAGCTTGGCAAGCTTGGTGCTGTTAAGTGGCAAGCTTAGGGCTGTTAAGGAAAAAGCGTGTCCACGTGGAACAGCGATCGGGTGAGATCGCTCTCATTCTTTTGCGGCAGCCGAGCTGAACGGATCATCAAGGAAATACAGCGGAAGGTTAACAGACAGAAAAGCCAGATTGAGTGCGAAAGGTTAGGGAGAAAGCTATCAGTGAAAATAAAGACAAAACTGTTTTTGTGAAATTTAAACCCCGATCCTTGTCAATAAATCAGTGAAGTCCGCGCGTTAATTTGCGTCCGCCCCGTTTTCACGTTGCGTCTCCGAGGTTTTCTCTATGCACCGCGGACGCCGAAGCTGGCCACGTGCCTATTTACGTCGGTCAAGTTTTCGTATTGCGTCTCCGAGATTTTCTCTACGCAATACGACCGCTCGCCGGACTGGAAAAGCGCGGGAAAACTACCGCCGATTTCCCCATGCGCGCCATCTCGCTCACGCTCAAGGCCCGCCAAAATCCCCGCGAGCACCTCAGACTTAAAGTCCGTACTACTACTTCCGACGACGCCAATATACGCAGCACTCCCGCTGCCCGCCACGCGTTCACGCGCACCAAGTGCGGAACAACTGTGCCGCCAACTGAGATCCCTCACGCACCCCGGAGGCATCGACGCCCGCAGAACGCCTCAGCAGCGCCATCCACAGCAGTCACCGCGACGAGGGAACAATCGCCACGCTCACCGTGAACACCGGATCACCCACCGCCAGGAAACTCGCCGATGCACCACCACCGGTTGCCGCAACCAGTCGCTAGACGGGAGACCCAGCCACACCCACTTCATCATCCAACAGTCCCGTGACGCACGTGCATTGGGGGCGTAATATCAGCGCAACTCCTACATCGGCATCCACGTGATGCTCACCCGGAGGCTCAACAGCAGCGGTCACCCAGCCGCACCGTTCATCGGGTCGACCGATTAAAACGGACATGGACAAGAAAGCGTCGGAGGACGCAGAACAACTCCGAGGGGATTCCAGAAGCTTTGTAAGCGAAGCGGTCGCCAATCGACTCGATTCAGGGCGAAATATCAAGGAGGTTCGGACCCGAATATCTTTGGCGGACGGATCCCCGAAGGAAGTTACCAAGGCCTTGCTCGCACGGGTGCGCCTGGATCAACAACATGTCCGCATGACCCTTCTGGTCCTGCCAACGATACTGGACGTAGTGAAGCTCGGGATTGACTTCCTCTGCCGCATCGAAGCCACCCTAATCTGCGGTCAAGTGTGCCTGCAACTAGCTCCACTCGCCAAACGAAGAGCAGAACAAGGTTGAGCCACCCGAGTGACGCCCACGGGGGCGACCGCCCATCTTTCGGAAACACCGGCTCCTACACCGCGGACACAAAGGACCAACGAGGGAACCACACCGGGTCCCATACCCGCCCCAAACCATAATATCACATCGACCCCGGGACGGAATCCAGTCCCAGTTCCATCGGAACACTCGCCACTACCGGCCATCCCCGATACTACCGCGCGTAAGGTCGAGGAAGGCAAGTACAGCCTCCCTCCACTACCGGATGGTGCCGTTGCCAAGCAGAGAAACCCCTTTCGCAAGCACCCCATGGGCCAGGACCGTTTAGCCATCACAACGATGGAAACGCTCGCCGACGACCCGGAAGTGCCACGATCTCCCCCGGAAAGCCCGCAAGGAATTGGGAAGTACCAACAACTTGCCCAACCGGATGCGGAGTACGCCCTCCACGAACACTTGGCCACAGTCGCGGAACCCCCGCAGGACTCACTAGTGTATGAGGAACCCCTCGACGCAGTAACCCTCCGTTTCCTTCAAGAGGAGCTCAGGCATTTCGACCATCTTCAAGGGGCAACGGATATCGCCGAGCACACCATCACCCTTCGGGATGATAAACCGCTGAAACAGCGGTATTACCCCAAGAACCCGGCCATGCAGCGTATCATCAACGAGCAGTGGAGGTGGAGAAAAAATCGATGGGAAAATCGATGGATCGATGTTTAATGATATTTTACAAAGATCGATGTTCCCTCGGAAAACATCGATGTTTTTTTGAAGTAAAAATCAATTTTTTTTCCCTTTTCCGAGCTGAACTGACCAGAGATAATTGTAAAATTAAAAAAACAAAGAGCTTAGACATGGACAATCAGCTTAAGCGTAAGTAATATTTGTTTCAATTCTTCGGTATGAACCCATGCATTCCGAATATAAATGGAAAACAAATTTCTAAAACGTGCATTATACAGGCACGACTAAGGAAAAGTGCAAGCCCTCATCTCCGAAACGGAAACGGGAAGGCTCCAGTGTTTGGCAGCATTTCAAAAGATCTGAGCTACTGCGGAAAATCTTTGAAAACATCAGGCAACACATCAAATATGATGGAACATCTGAAGAGAAAACATTTAAGCCAATTAGATGTTGAAAATAATTTCGCGCCAGCCAATTCTTTGAGCCCATACTCTTCGGATTCAAAACGGAAAAAAGAATTGGACGAACAAGTCTTGCGGATGATTGCAGTGGACGTCTACTGTAGCATTGTAAATGACAAAGGATTCCGTGAGTTACTAAACAAAATGGACCCTCATTATCAGCAAATAATATCTGATAGGCGGACTCGACTTAAGCCGCATACTGTAGACAAACTTTTATTTCTGAGCAAAAATCAAAACACTTTTTAAAACATGCAATGTTAGATCGCACTAATATTTAAAAGAATGGACAGAAAAATCAGACAAACGGACAAACAGACAGACGGACATGGCTAGATCGACAAGGCTGCAATCTTAGTGCAATGTAAGCTATTTACTTATATAATATACATTTTATATGCTTATGTTCTTTATATGTTTATGTTCTTTCGTTTAATTCCAAAAATTTAATTTTTCTTTCTAAATGGCCCAGTTTGTAAAAATTAATTTTTATTTAAAAACATCGATGTTTTTCGTTCCGGTCTGTCTCCTGCTCTCGGTAGTAACCTTTTAGCTAAAATTTAAATACCCTCTCCACGTTGGACCTCAAAAACGGGTATTGGGAGATTCCCATGGCGGAAGGCAGTCGAGAGTGCACCGCGTTCCCTGTCCCAGGGCGTGGACTCTTCCACTGGAAAGTCATGCCGTTTGAACTCAACTCCGCCCCAGCGATGTTCCAACGAGCTCTGGACAGCGTCATCGGCCCCGATATGGAGCCCCACGCCTTCGCCTATTTAGACGGCATCATCGTCATCGGGGCAACGAGGGAGGACCATGCACGCAATATGAGGGAAGTATTCCGGCGCCTTCGAGAAGCGAACCTACGCTTAAATCGCGGTAAGTGCAAGTTCTTCCAAAGAAGATTAGTGTATTTGGGTCACCTGATCAGCGAGGAAAGCATTAGGACAGACCCCGACAAAATAGCGGCAATCCAGGGGCAACATCACCCGACGTGTTCACGGATCACCTTGCAATCAAATGGTTAAACTGCATTAACAATTCCACGGGGCGTATAGCCCGGTGGGCACTGGAACTCCAGCAGTACCAGTTCGACGTACTTTACCGGAAGGGCAAATACAACGTGGTCGCCGGATCCCTCTCCTGGCAACCACTCGGAAGGCTCCAGCTACTCTCGGAACTTCAGTACCGTTGCAAATAGTTTCAAAAGATGCAAGAGCAGGTCCAGAAGCGCATCCCACAGGCATCAGGGTAGGCAACCCTTGGAAGCTGTGCGTGCCCCGAGAACAGCGTCAGCGCGTGCTTGAAGAATGTCATGACCACCCCTCCGCCGGCCACCTGGGCATCCGGAAGACGCTCAGAAGGATCGCCCAGCGTTACTTCTGGCCTGGGCTTGACCGGGACGTAGTACGGTATGTCCCAAGCTATTTGACCTGCCAACAGTACAAGGTTAGTCAGTGTAAACCCGCTGGCAAGATGCTTACTCGTCAACCTACAGAGCCGTTCGCGCTCGTCGGAGCCGACTTCGTTGGACCCATTCCCTGGACCCGGCGAGGAAACACCATGCTCCTGGTTTTCATTGATCTATTCTCCAAGTGGGTCGAGCTCATCTCATTGAAGAAAGCCACTGCCGCCCAACTGGAGTTCGGATTCCGAGAAAGGATACTCTCTCGCTTTGGACCCCCGGAAATTGATTTGCGACAACGGCACGCAATTCACCAGCCGAAGCTTCCGGACATGGGACCAGCTACTGCCTGAAATCTCCCTCGCCATCAACACCTGCATCTCAGATAGCATACCTATTACAAGGTCGGGAGCCTTGGTTGCCAGGCGCCCTCTTCGATGCCGTCGCATGCCGGACCCCACGGAACGAGCCAAAAGGCTTCAGGAAGCTTTCCGCACCGCCCTGGAAACCAACCAGATAGCTTCCCAGGAACAAAGTCGGCACTACAACCTGAGGCGACGCGAGTGGCGGCCCCAACTAGGCTCACAGATGCTAGTCCGCCTTTACCATCTGTCCAAGGCCAGCGAGGGCTTCAACGCAAAACTGGCACTGTTCGAGCCCCTCACCGAAGACGAGGAGGAGGAGCCAACCACCCCCCACGGTTGCTCGCCTGGCCCGGTTACATGTGGACGACGAAGACGAGCCCGGGACGTCGACCACCCACACCCTATAGGACGCATGGCTGCGGCGTCAGGACAATCACTCCTTCGCCCCTGGCCACCTGCAGCAATGCTTCTGGGAGGCCCAACGGAGTTCCCCATCCGAGCCCAACGTCCACAGATGACTCGGTCGTCGGAGCCGATGACCGCTTTTGGAGGGACCGACCGCGAGCTGCACTCGAGCACGCCATCGCACAGGCGACCCGAGCCTGGGAAGGCTACGCCGCACAGTGGCCGATTTGGCTGTTTTAGCTTAATAAATGGAATATCATAAAAAATAACGATAATTTTACCAAGTTTGAAATTTTTATGGTATGTCAACCCAAAAAGGAATAAAATTTAGCACTTTAAAAAAAAATTTTTTTTTATTTTTTATTTTTAAATAAAAAATTTTTTTTTTAGTTTTTTTTTTTTAAGTGAGTGTTTATTTTGTTTTTAAAGATGTTATTTAAACCTATTTCAATTTTCCGATTCTGAATCGGAATTTTCTTGTTGTATATTGTAGTCCAAAAGTAAATTTTGACCTTCAATATATATATCCCAAACTTTAGCAGGGGCACGTAAGGGCAGCTGATCTTGAATAATTTACACACTGGACGAACCATAGTTTACCACAGATATTCTCTTTTTGCGGGCCGGGGCGAGCTTCACAAAGTTTTAGTCTACAGAAGTTTAAGTTTTCTTTCAAAAAGCGGGCTACAAACATAGGTGGATTTGAACTAATACTACGAATACAATATCTACTCACAGGACACAAAACATTCATTTTATTTTACTACATACCTTGAACTTTAAGAAAATGGGGAACTTGTTTCAAAACAGTTGAAATCCAACAAAATGTCGCAATTATAAAAATAGGTGCATCAATCAAGCTATGCGCTTTGAGAAGTTAAGTGACACCATATGTTAACTTTGAGGGCTAACAGCTGATCTAGTTTATCGAATTTTTCAGAGTTACCATTTTTTTTTCGATATATAACTATTTTACTATCGGTAGAAAAAAAAATTTTTTTATTTTTAACACTTTGAAATTTCCTTAATCTTAAGCTAAAACAGCCAAATCGGCCACTGTGCGCCGGGGACATCGCTCAAGCTCCGGAAGAGTCCGAACCCGAGAGTGGCCTCAGCTCTCGCCATGAGGACAGCGACGACGAGGGAGACAATGTGCTGGATATATACGCAGGGGAGGGCCCCGTCACCGAGCTGGCCAGTGTTGATCAGCAAGATCGGTCAGCTGACCATTCGGGGGGAATGCTGATAGTATCAATAAGTTATCGGAATCACCCGTGAACGAGCCATTTGGGCTGTTAGGCGCAAGTGTGCTGTTAAGCGCAAACTTTGAACTGTTAAGTGGCGAGCTTGGCAAGCTTGGTGCTGTTAAGTGGCAAGCTTAATGCTGTCCACGTAGAACAGCGATCGGCTGAGTTCGCTCTCATTCTTTTGCGGCAGCCGAGCTGAACGGATCATCAAGGAAATACAGCGGAAGGTTAACAGACAGAAAAGACAGATTGAGTGCGAAAGGTTAGGGAGAAAGCTATCAGTGAAAATAAAGACAAAACAGTTTTTGTGAAATTTAAGCCCCGATCCTTGTCAATAAATCAGTGAAGTCCGCGGGTTAATTTGCGTCGGCCCCATTTTTTTTTTCGCGTTGCGTCTGCGAGGTTTTCTCTACGCAACGCGGCAACGTGCCAATTCACGTCGGTCAAGTTTTCGTACTGCGTTTCCGAGATTTTTTTCTCTACGCAGTACGAACGCTTGCCGGACGGAGGAAGCTATAGCCCACGCGCGCCCCTCTCTCACTCCCTCCGGAGCCCAGCCGGAAATTTGTGCCGGACAAGGTCCCGTACTGCGTTTCCGAGGCTTACTCTACGCCAGGCAGCTCGCAGGGCCCACGGGATATGCATTTGTCTGCCGATGCGCTGCTAGCGTTTCGAAGCTCACGTACGCTGTCAAGCTGAAAAAGTCACACACACAGTCAAATTCGTGCATGCTCGCACTCTCACAAACGCAATGCGTTCTTTCATTGTATGTGTGCTGCCTCTGCTGGCCACCACTGCTCTACGCAGTACAAACGCTTGCCGGACGGGATAACTATCGTCTATTCAGGTGCGCCCGCACCCACTCTGAGGCCGAGTCGAAAACCCCGCGTGTTCATTAGTGTCGTCTCCGAGCAACCTACTCTAAGTAGACACGGGGAAGCAGGCCACGTACTCCCACCAGCAAATCCCGGCGGCAACTTCCAGTCCCTTTTCGTGCGGATAAAAATTGGAAGCTGATCGTCAATGCATGGGTTCGAAATGCAATCCATAGAGTCGTATCCGAAGGATTGCGTTGAAGAGAACCAAGTAATAGGGAGCGATGACCGAACTCTTAAGTCCTGAGAGAGCGCCCTAATAAAGAGAAGTAATTCCAGACAAGTTGATGATAAAACTTCCAGATGACGGTGTTGAAGAGAGTTTCCAAATATGGCCCCGAGAGAGAGCGCAGCAACTCTTAAAGCAGCTGGCAAAAACTTATACCGCTGCTGCGTACGGTGCATTGGAAGCATGGTGATAAATGAGGAACGTGTAATAATGAAGAGCAATTGCCTTGGGCGAATGTCGCACAAAGCAAATGACGGAAGCTCGAGCTTCAGTTCTTGTAGAAAGGTTGAGAGCGTAGCAGCTCCAGCTGACGTTGTCGTTGGTTTATCGTTGAAGAGTGCAAATCAACATCAACCAGATGACCGGCGACTGCAACCAGCAGCTGGTGAAACCAACAACCGCTGATATTGTGAGTACGAAGCAAGATGAGGTATATCGGAAAAATGTCCCTCGAAGACATCGACGCCAGTGGTGCCGACTATTGGGGGTTTTTTGAGACTGATGATTGTTGATTATCTAAGTCCAGAATTTTAACATCAACAATTGGCCTATCCCTGTGAATTGAATTGGGCCAGAATTCATCACTATACACGGCCTGAAAGTGTGGCTCTGGTATCCCCAGCTTAAAGTTCACGAATTGCAGTGAAGAGACGTCTACGTCTACGCCGCTTTTTACGGCTTGCAGATTATGCTGGCTGTATCAACGCCTAGCTTGGTCGCAACAAATTCACACACCGTTTCAGATTTGACGTGAGCTCTGAATCTGCTAATAGCAAAAATTACCTCCTCGGCACAACTTCGAGTTGCTCACAGCTGGCAGCCTGACTCACCACTTTTTTACGCTGACTGAAATTAGGATTATCAGTAGTAGTGGGAAAGGCCTTTAGAAATTTGGAATTTAAATCATTGTAGAGACTCTTTAGGGCCTGAATTTCTTCCATAACTTCTCTGATTTTAGAGTGTGAATCATAGCCCACAACACAACTGTCACACTGCCACAAAGATTGGGCATATTAGTAAGAATTTTAATTGCCCCATCAGGCAAATCAACACAAGCTGTGTGAAATGTACGGCGACAAAGAGAAGCGCAGCGAACCGCCTTGAATCCACGAAGCTGTGCAGCTGTAACTTCAGCTTTGCACTCGGAGCACGAATAGAAGTCTATAACGAAGGAGAGAAGCGTCTGAATGCAACGAGAGCTGATCAGAGACTCAGACTATTAATATAATAATCTACTAAACCTATCACCCTAATTCCTCTAACACCCTATTGTCCTAGCCTATCGATAGGATCTATTCCAAAATCGACTCCAACTGCAACGCCAACCAAAGATTTCGAGACACGCTTCCCGGAGTCTCAGCAAAACGACGAAATAATTGGTAGCTTTGAAGGAAGGGAGGTAGGAATCAACACGGGACTGATATACTGCAGCTCGAACGGCACCTTACGCGGGGCCCACGCATGACGGGAAGTATTACTGATGTTTTCGCAATGCTTGTATACTTTGCGTGTCCTCCTTTCAGATCACAGGCAGATGTCCTTAGCGTGATACACTCCCAGACTGCGGCCTTGGCGGTTTCCAGCAAGTATGCATTGCTACCGACGGATTTGACCACACTCGCCTTCAGGAACTTGCGAGCAAAATTCGCATTGAAGGATTTGCTGAAGTCACCCAGCACGAAATAGCGGCAGAAGACTTTTTGACCTGGCTTGGCGACTCATCTCGTATGCACCCTCCAGTTGCTTCTAAACCTTGGCATGTATTACCCAAAGATTGACCTTGGTCTGCATTCCCGCCATCTCGTGGTCGCACAGAGACCTGGGACCAGAGAACGGCGCTTCTCCTGTATCTGAGTGGAAAGTGTTCCAATCTCCGGCAGATGTGCATCCCATTCCCGGTGATCTTCGTCCAAAAAGCTGCGAATCGCTGCCAAGGCACCATATTAACCCTTTCCGCTGCATTGCTTTGGGGTGAGAATATCGGAGTCTTGATATGCTGGATACCGAAGCCATCCATCATCTCCTCAAACGCCTTGGATGTGAACTGTTTCCCGTTATCCGAAATGGTCCACCACTATGAAAATCTTCGCGTGACCATGTAAATGATGAAGGAGTCAGCAATTTCCTGAGCCGATCCCAACGAATCCAAAGCCCGCATGTGTGAGTTGATTTTGTCCGAAAACTCCCGAAGTTTATATGCTGCCGAAGAGTCCACCCTTTTGAGACCAAGTATCTCCTTTATGTGAGACTGGAAAACAAGACGTTTATTAGAATACCGTTTATTAAGCAGATCTAAAGCCACTGGATAGTTGGCTGACGATATCTCTAACGACTGTATGGCATCCAGCGCTGGGCTAAGTAGACAGGAACGCAAGTGTTGCAGCTTTTCGATGTTGGTTAACTCGGGATCGTTATCTATGATTGTGTAGAACATCGACATGAAATCTGCATACTCAGTATATCCTTCGGAAAAAGATAGCAACTTTAGTTCGGGAACACGAGAGCGATTACACACCCTAAAGGTTGACGAATCATCGTTGCACATGGTAGAGTTCGTTTGATGTTCACCTTTCCGTTGCTGAATGTGACCTCTTAAGCGTAACTCAAGAAGTAACGCCATTTCATCAAATTCATCTCGACACGGTTGTCCAATTTGATTAAAATCAAGAGACTCTAGTAAGTCTTGATTACGGGTATAAGTGGTTTTAATTTCATTAATTAGGTGCAAGCGGACATCTAAATCAATAACACTGATTGATCCAATTTTGTCAGGAGCTAGTTCGCTGCCGATGACCTTAAATCGATCAAAAGAAACCTCAGATTTACGTTTCAGAAAGGCAATCTTCTCAGGAACCGATGGCAGCAGAGGCACTTCAGAATCTTGGACCTCGAATATTTGCCCAGGAAATCGATGTAGAGTTTCTGGAATGGCCTTTCCGTATCTACAATTTTACCAATTCCTACCTGCATCCTGAAGTTTGGACTCCTTGCACACCTCGCAATCCCGGACATATTCACGAACATGGATCGTCATCTTCGGCCGATAGAATTGGCGTCGCAGTGTCCCCAGTGGACTCGCCATCCCACCATGGCCAGCCTTGGGGTCACGCTCTACCAAGCTGTGTGTCAGGCTCTGCGGGATCTACAGCTTCCACTCGGATCCTTCCAGTTTATCGTCCAGGTTCGGACGCCCTATGCGCTTGAAGATCAGACCGCTTTCCAGGTGCGGTAAGTGCTCCCTGTTGGACTCCACATCTTGCACTAACTCCAAAAAATCCTCTGCAGCAAATTCGGTCGTCTCGAATCCCAAATACTTCGTTGGATCAATGAGGACTTCCTCGGTGCAGCGGGATAGCGTATCGGCAACTACGTTCTTGCTGCCCTGCAGCTGGAGAGACCACCTCGCGAGTCGTCCTGACAGATCCTTCATCGTCATCAACCACTTCAGGATGGCGTGATCGGTTATGCATGTGAACGGAATCCCTTTCACATATGGTCTGAAGGATGGCCGCCAGGCACTCCTTCTCCGTGACCAAGTAGTTAACCTGGTGCTTGTTTATATTGGCCGAGAAGAAGGCTAACGTGAGATGCGTCGCACAGGATAAAGAATCTTGACCAGCTTTAGGTCATCTACTGCTTGTGTGGCGCTGGGATTTAATGAATCCATGAAGGAGGCCTTCGGATGCCTCTGTCCGTATCCTTGGCGATGATCGGTCTCCTGTAGCGGCCTAAGGACGTCGTTCAGCAACTTCATCATTTCCAAGAAGCCGTTCCGGATCTCCTCCCTCAACATCTGGCTAACTCCCAACTCCTGGAACGCGCGATAAGTCTGGATCGCATGTGCTAGAGCTGCATTTGCCACCGACTCAGCTGCTGAATCCCGTTCCCAGTTTTCCTTTCGCGGATTCTTCTGCTCTGGAACCGCCACAACGATCGTCTTGAAATCGAGGGTTTTGGGCGACCGATGCTGTATGAAATCCGCCGGTTGATCCATTATCCGATCCACCGAACCACCGCCTATTTGCGTTCTGGGTAAAACCCCAGCCAGCGGGCTGTAGCACCCTCTCCGTCCGTGAACCACAGTGCGTCATCTTCGTCGTCGGGAGGACCCATCTACTTTAGCTGGTGGCCGTGCCTATTTCCTGGATCTTTATCCTAGACCTGATTTTCCCCCTTTTTCTAACTAAATAATTCGGTCACCCGCAACTAATGATATAGCCGATAAATATGGTAAATAAATATAATAAATAAATAAAAATGAATAAACAAATACAATAATAAATAACAGTGAAAATAAATAACAAAACCTCAAACATGCCCAATCACAAACACCTGTATTCACGTACCACCAATTCAAATTATTTTCAGATCTAGACATGGGGAGATGGAACTGACCCTCACCGGTGGACTTCCGACCTAACTCGTCCTGCGCTTTCTCCAAAACCGATATTTTCCCGTCAACTGAACTGAACTATTTTACATCGCGGTAGGGCTGCTACGGGTCACGATTACCATTTAAGTTTATGACCGCCATATAATTAGAAGTTCAGGACGGGGAGAAAAACCCATTCTAACCAAAAAACAAGAAAGGAAGCTAGCTTCGGCCAGCCGAAGCTTATAAACCCTTGCCTATATGATATAGTAGTTCGATATTGATAAAATTAAAATCGAAATTCGAAAACATTTAAAAAGAGTCATATTCCAGAGTAGAAGAGAATACAATAAAAGTCAACGAAGCAATAATGTATTTCCTATTTTATTCCCATTAACTTCCGATCCGTCCTATGGCAGCTATATGATATAATCGTCCGATTTTGAAAAAATTTTATTCGAAATTCAGAATTAGATAAAAAATGGCATTTCCAATAGGAGGAGGTTATAGGTTCAAAAATATCCAAGATATAATTTTTTTAAATTTTTTTTCCCGATTATTTCTATGGGAGATATATGATATAGTTGTCCGATGCGGCTCTTTCCGACTTATATACTACATGCAACAGAAAGAAGGCTTTTGGGAAAGTTTTAACCCGATAGCTTGACGGACAGAAGGACAGACGGACATGGCTAGATCGACTCGTCCAGTGATGCTAATCAAGAATATATATACTTTATAGGGTCGGGAACGTCTCCTTCACTGCGTTGCAAACTTCTGACTGAAATCATAATACCCTCTGCAAGGGTATAAAAAAATGTTGAATAAATAAACAAACAAAAAACAAGCTTTTTAACCTACTCTATCACAGAATTTATTACAGATTTATTTCAGTGTACTCGCAATCTTACAAAGTACCCCGTGATGCAAAACCTGGCTTCTGCCGGGATGCCATCACTGGATTACTGGTAAACCTGTGACCAGGAGCAATTTGCCGGCAATGTTTGCTAACCAAGCCTCCCATTCTGTACTTTTTTGGTACGCCGCTTGACTTCCCCGTCATCACTCCCGATGCAATTGCAACCTATATTGCAAGCCACCGTAAGGGATGACGAGGGGAGTCAGGGCCATCAATGGGCGAGACGTCGTCGCCTCGACAATTTTATTGTTGAAATTGTGCGCCACTATGTTACGAACTGCATTTTTTTTTTGGCAGTGCCGCCAGCTCAGATTTATCTCAGGGCGGAGTCCCCCTAATGCCACAGCTCGCAACATAAAAACCGATGACTAATCGGTCACACATCACAAAACTATCGGTCATCACTAACAAACAAATCGTAAGCAATGGCAAATAATTATAAATGACAGGAAATTTGAAATGTTTTGGTGGCCATCGTTGACCTAGCCAAGCACGCCCACCCAACCAAGTATGCCCGGAAGGATTCTGCAGAGGCATTACCCATTCTCGGTCAGTTACTCCTCGTGACTACGAGTGCGAGTGAGTACACATTTCGGTTTTCAATTACATTTAATATTCACAGTAAGTAATGGCGTTTAACATTGTTAGTATTGTTCTACCATTAACTAATTTATCTTTCTTCAGCCTTCAAGACCAAACTTGGCCGCCGTCTTCAAATTTACGCGGTCAAAGCTGAGAATTCACTTTCCTTGGAAAATGCTACAGGCGCCGCTACAATCATGTAGTGAAACGAAGCGCAAAGAAGGACATACACTATTCGTGTGTCGGGTCACCTAATCCTGAAGAGATCCTAGGATCCTAGAATCCTACTCCCCCGCCGAAAACTAAGACCAGTGGCAATAAAGGCCTGGAACACCACCACACCGCGCGAATTGATAGCCTGATGACCCCTAAAGCGAGTGGGACTTAATAGCCCGAAACGGACTCACCGCGGAATGTTGGATGGCGTCGGCGGCGTTCGAGGAAGGCGAGTAATAATACTTCTATTTTGACCGCAGCTATATGCTTTTATGTTTTTTGACTATGTTTTCTAAAATTTGTTTCTCCCTTAATAAAAATCCTAAAATTATTTTAAGTATGGGGTTTGAAAGACAAAGAGTGTATCTTTTAAAAAACTTTAACATCGAATCAAAACTTGAATCCATTTGCCTCTGAGAGCTCCGGAAAGTTGGCCAATTTCAGCATTTTTCGAACTTTGAGGTCCTTTTGCTAAGAATCCTTGTGTCGGGGAACTTTTTGGAAAACGCAGTTAAACTTGGGAATTCGTAACGAATCCAAAAATATTTCATCCATCGAGGTAAATTTAAAAAGCATTAAAAATGCTGCACAGTGTAATTTGAGGTCGACTGCAAACAAGGGCGGCCAGACGTTGCCACAAACGGGCTCGAAAAAACCCCATTTTTTTCTACACTGTATTTTCTATTGGTTAGGTAGGACCTAATCCAATCTAAGATTAGAGAGTGGAATCCCATTTTTGAAGCTTAGCTAAGAAAGCAGTATGACAGACTTTATCAAAGGCTTTGTCAAAGTCAGTATAGACTACATCTACTTGGCGATGATTCGCAAACGAATTTATGCAGAAGTGATTGAAGGTTGCTAAATTAGTGGTAGTCGATCGTCCTGACATAAAACCATGCTGGTTAGGAATAATGGTACGGCCCACAAGAAAGTTTAGCTGCCTAGCCACAATGCGCTCAAACATTTTTGAAATGTTACTCAGCTTGTCAATTGGTCTGTAAGTTGAAATGGAACTTTTTACACCTGATTTGAGAATTGGAGTAACTGTAGCTAATTTCCATCTATGAATGAACATACCACTGCACAGTGGGCCAGAAAGTTCATTTTTTGGCCAAAAATCTGTAATTTCTTTCCTAGGACAGTTAGAAGGATGCAGTTTTTTGCGTTTTTTTCTTAAAAGATTGAACTTTCCAACGAACTAAAAGTAAAATTTCTTGGAATTTTATATGATATAGATAATTCAAACCAAAGTCGGAAAATTTTACGTACTTTTCGCACATAATCCATTTTCATACACTATAAAGTATGAGATAAAACAAACTAAAAAAAATAAACATCACTTAAAAATATTATGTCGTTTAAGATTAATGAATCGTAAAAAACTGCAACTTTCGGAGGCTCCCACATCAACGTTTATCAAACAATCGATTTTAAAACAATTTCTATTTTTTTGTTCTTGTTTTTTCTTAAGATTTTTATATTCAAATTATTACAAAAAATAGTTTTAAAAATATTGTTTTTTAATTTGTTTAATATTAATTTGACATTTTTTGAATTCATCACAAAAGTATGCTACATTTATACTTGCTAGTTCATATTAGTCATATTTCAGAAGGTACAAGAAAGTACAAGAAATGCTGCATACCTTTGGGCATACTAAAGTCCTCCCTTAAATCCCTAAGGCGCTCTCCCGGGCATTTTGTCTCTGCGCTGTAATTTCCAGTTTTATAGTTTCCGGATCTAAACTATATAGATTTCGAAAGGACCATGATCGATTAGTGTACGTAAAAAGTAGATTTTAGATGTTACTCACACTAAAATCAAATTTGGCGCGCAAAATGTTCACTAAAACCTGAAGAAAAAAAGTACGGCATACTTTTGGGCTCTCTTAGCAAAGCTCAACAAAATGGCTCGACATCGAGTTAAGCCTTCAATTAAAACTTAAATTACCGAAAACTAAGGCAAACCCGCATCGAGTCGGAGGTATGCGTTTTTAGTAAATTGGTCAACGAATTTTTTTTTTAAGGAATGAATTAATTTGGGGATGGCACTTAAAGGCACTTGAAAAGCAAAGTACTTATTTGCTTAAAACAGACGTAAAAATCATCAAATACATTTATTTAAGGAAACAAGTAAGACCTATATTATATTTTTTATTTGTTGAAAGTAATCACATTTACAAGTTTCGTGAAGAGTCGAACAGCTACATCACCATCTTAGACTTCAAGATAATATTTGAATTTCCCACTTTGAAAATACGGTAAAAGAAAACTACTTGCCCGAATAGTTTAAAACTCTGGCATAAATTAGTTTAATGTATTATGAAAGGGATTTCAAACTAATATTGGTAATTCTCTTGAAAAAAAGCGTATTTTTGGCCAAAAATCGGATCGGCTGGCCCAATGTGCACTGGAGAGGGACTTGTTAAAAATTATTTTGAGGGGGTCATATAGAACATACCCCTTGCAGGGGTATTATAATTTCACTCAGATGTTTGCAACGCAGTGAAGGAGACGTTTCCGACCACACAAAGTATATATATTCTTGATCAGCACCAATGGCTGAGTCCATCTAGCCATGTCCGTCTGTCCGTTTCTATGCGAAATAATCTCTCAGTTTTAAAGCTATCGCGATGAAACTTTCCCAAAAGTCTTCTTTCTATTGCAGGTACTACATATGTCGGAAGGAGCCGAATCGGACCACTATATCTTATGGCTCCCAAAGGAATAATCAAAAATATAATAAAAAAAAACATTGTAACTTTGTAGGAAGTAGGCGATTTGATTTTTGAAACTTCGGCTGGCCAAAGTTCACTTTCTTTCATGTTTAGAATAAAGGGAGAAAGGCCATCGCAATCCATACGTTCTGAGTCATTAAAGCTCGCGGAGGAATATGGCAGTCAAAGTCGGACACACTTAGATTTCCTATATTTAGTAGGGAGTCGATGGAACAAAGAGTTTCATCATCATTCCAAGACGAAGGTGGCTCGATATTGGAAGAAACAAATTTTGCAAACAAGTTAGCAACCTCCAAGTCCGAGGAAGCCATTTCACTACTAAGTGACCTGTGGGAAGGAATGTTCGATGTTCTTCTTTTGGAGTTTACAAAGTGCGAGAAGGATTTGGGATTCATACGCAATTTACTTTTAACATGTGACATATATGGCTATAAAGAAATTTATTTAAGAATTCCAATTCACGTATTTGTAGCTTGTATCTTTCAAGATCGGCAGGGTCACCGCTCTCAAGGTAACGCTTGTAGAACTTATTACTTATTAATTAATATTTATTAATAAAATAATCTACCAGGCCTAGCACCCTAACACTCACTGTTTTCGATTTCGGCACAAACACATTTCAAGAACTCGCGCTGCGACCAGCTTCTTGGACAA
This sequence comes from Drosophila prostipennis, assembly GCA_037075205.1. NCBI lineage: Eukaryota > Metazoa > Arthropoda > Insecta > Diptera > Drosophilidae > Drosophila > Drosophila prostipennis. The sequence goes on along the minus strand of JBAMCJ010007758.1, from coordinate 3,714 downwards.
TATGGCTGCGACTATTCTAATATCGCCATATTCCGTTGCCTCTCTCAAAACTAAGTCATTAGACATATCCAAGGCCACGGCAGGATTGATTCAAATGGCCAGATCGTCCGCCATATTCCCCAATGGGGGCGCCACCGAAACCGCCGCCTAATTTCTCTAACACTCACTTTTTTCGATTTCGGCACAAACACTTATTTCAAGAACTCGCGCTGCGTCCAGCTTCTTGGACAATATGGCTGCGACTATTCTAATATCGCCATATTCCGTTGCCTCTCTCAAAACTAAGTCATTGGACATATCCAAGGCCACGGCAGGATTGATTTATATATATCCATATATATCCATATTCCCCAATGGGGGCGCCACCGAAACCGCCGCCCTATCGCCATAGCCTGTCGATAGGATCTATTCCATTTTCGACTCCAACTGCAACAAAGTAAACTGTAAATATCAAGGTATTCCGGCCGTACCCTAAGTTTAAATATGCTTGGTAAATATGTTCGAAGGTCAATAAATTAAAATCAAAGAAAATACTTTGACACAATTCATAAATTAAATAATTCTAGTTCATTTTTTAACATTTTATTTATTTTATTTCAATAAGCTTATAGATCCAAATACATTATTTTAGTTGCGGACAAAGCTCCACAAAAACTCAAAAAACTGGCGGTACTTATAACAGCTGTAGTGGTTCCAGATATTTTTATAATTGTGCCCATACACAAAGATAATATAAATTGGGCTAAAAAGACCATACTACTTATGATAGCAATATCAGTTCCCAATCCTCGTAGTCCCGATCCAAGTTTTGGAGCACCATTTTCATCTAATTCAAACTGTAAAAAAATATGCATTTTTAATAAGTAAACTAGAATTTAATTTCTTTAATTTCAGTATAAAAGTAAGTAATAAAACTACAGTCGAGTGTTTCGACTGTCAGATACCGGATACTCCACTAACCAATTTTAAATATGCTTCAGATGTAAGTAGATGGCGCCATTCATATTTACCTACTGTCAACAATCTTAATTCAGAAATAACCTAACAAATTAATTTTTCAATATCAAATATGTTATGTAAGACGAAAATTAAAAAAAATTAAATTTATCTTTTCAATTATAACATCGATTTTCTATTTGTGGGCGCCTCGTGATCTCGTGGTTTATATGGGCAGACGGACAGACATGGCTAGAAAGAGTAGGTTAATAGCATATTCACATTATTTAACATATACCTATACTATATACTACTATATATATACTAGTAGTATCTGGTCTAGTTTATCTGGTCTTAATCTTTTTTTAAAACAGATAGCTTTTAGGGACTTTGACAGATACTCGAAAAAGCGGCCCAAAAATGGTTAAATTTATTAGAACTGAAAATTTAATACTATTTTGTATTAACAACGTGAAAAACTTGTGATTGAAGGGAAAATCTGATTTATTTCGACGACGAAAGGGAGTTTGCGCAATGAAGTTCATATAACAACTAACTCTTTAATTTCAGTATAAAAAAGCTTAAGCCTAACTTAACGAAGAGGGCGAGAGACGGGGCGAATTCGCGAGAGCGAATAAAACTTTATTGCGCTCCCGCTCCCGCCTTACACTATTCAACAAATTTCATAAAAAAGCACAAAGTGCGCGAACACCGCCCCCTCTGAAGGACTGTCGTCACCAGCATGCCACAGGCAACACCGCCAGCCTATGGACCGCTCGCCGATATGTCCCATCTTTGGTTTTGGACCTTGCCGTCAGCGCTGACGTCCACCGCCACGATCCGCCCGATCATCCACTGCTGCGGCGGAAGATTTTCTTCGGCGACGACGACGAGAGCTCCCACGTCGACGTTTGGAATCTCCTGGTGCCACTTGTTCTTCGCCTGGAGGCTCGAGACGTACTCCCGGGACCATCGCTGCCAAACCTGTGCCTGAGAGTCGAGACACTGCGCCATCGTCGCAAGCAGGTTGGGCTGACTTGGTCCGGGAGCGCTGCTGAGGGTGGAGCTAGGAGGGGCCCGCCGATCAGGAGATGGCCTGGGCTTAGCGCTTCGCCGTCGTTGGTATCCGTGCTGATCGCTCCGACGGGCCTGGAGTTGAGAACGGCCTCCACGCTGGTGAGGAGAGTTCCGAGCTCCTCCGCGGTCAGAATGTCTTCGCCGACCGTCCAAAGAAACAGGTGCTTTGCAGACTTCACACCTGCCTCCCAAAGTCCGCCGAAGTGAGGTGCTCTGGGCGGTATGAACGCAAACTCGCATCCTTTTCTTGATGCGAATGTTGCGATTCCACCCCCCTGCTCCTCCAGACGGGCCCGGAACTCTCTCATGTGGCGATTGGCTCCGACGAAGTTCGTCGCGTTGTCGCACCACATCTTCTCCGGAATCCCGCGTCGACTCACGAACCTTTGGAATGCCAACAAAAACGCATCAGTGGTGAGGTCAGACACTAACGCTATGTGGACCGCTTTGGACGCAAAACATACAAACAATGCCACGTATGATTTGTACGGCGGCTTACCACGGATACGATACGTTGTGTTAAATGGGCCACAAAAATCAACACCACAGATATTAAAAGGGCGGAGAGCTCGAAGTCTGTCTGATGGCAAGTTCCCCATGATTTGCGTCAAGAGTTGCGGATTGCACCGAAAGCAACGAATGCAAGAACGAACTGTTCTGCGGCAAACTTCCTGCGCATTAACCAACCATATCTTTTCTCGCAACAGACTTACAAGAGCTCGAGGACCAGCATGACAATTTGTAACGTGCAGGTAGGACACGTAGGTTTTAACAAGCTGTGAGCTTTTCGATAACAACAACGGGAATTTGGCTTCGTACGGGATAGGAGCATTCAATAACCGACCCCCAACTCGCAGCAATGTCGAGGAACACCAATCTAATTGTTTCTCCTGGAGAAAAGGGCTTAGTTTTTGAATATTCGTTGCTACCGGTTTGTTTTTCCGAATTTTGCCTATGTCGTCACTGAACTCGTGAGATTGGATCACTTCCACTTTTTTTTTGAACGTAAAATTCAGTTCTCTTGGAGTAATAATTTTTTCAAAGGGCTGCGACACTTTTTTGCACCTTTGAATAAACCGAAAGACCCACTCGAAAACTCTAAGAAGTCTTATGTGCGACGAAAAATACTCTATTTTCTGAAGCACATAGTTGGGCTCTGGAATTACCATAAGCGCCAATGCTGACTTGCGTAATTCCATCGACACGACATCAGCAGCTTGGCAATTAGTCTGTAATTATAAATCAGCGGTCGGCACACACATACGATGACATTTTGTTTTATATTTGTGTGAGTAATTTGCACTGGGCAGCTCATCGATATGTGTGTGCAGACCGCTGTTCTACGTTATACGTGAGCGAGCAGCGCGTGGGCAGAGCAAATCCCTATGCTCACTTAATAGGGCTCTGCCGACCGCTGTTATAAATGGATCTTTTTACACCTGATTTGAGAATTGGAGTAACTGTAGCTAATTTCCATCTATGAATGAACATACCACTGGAGAGGGACTTGTTAAAAGTAGTGTATAAATGAGAGTTCTGAATCGTAAAGTGGAGGGAAGGCAAGTAATTAGGGTAATTAGGGTAATAAATTAGGTTAAGGTGACAGGTGGGGGTAATTAAAGTTAATGGGTGCGTGACGAGTGATCGTTAATTAGGGTAATAAATTAGGTCAAGGTGACAGGTGGCCGTTGCGTCCAATCC
>JBAMCJ010007754.1:0-191519 GCA_037075205.1 Drosophila prostipennis | reverse complement strand
TGTATAGTCATACTCTCGTATGGATGTATAACTATAACAGTTTCATTAACTGTCTGCCACATTAATTAAAACATTTTCGCCAGCAGCATTGGGGCCATGGTGATTGTTTCTTCTTCGAACAAGCATCCATTTACAGTGGCCAACTTGGAATTGGATTGATAAACGGTGAGGTGTTTAGGGGAAAGTTAGTTATATACCATTTAGATATCGTAACTTATTAATGTTGCTATAAATATAAATTAAATAATTGTAAAATACATATTATTTGATAAATTTAAATAAATATTTAAAAGAGTCCTTGTGAATTGTTAAATTAAATTGGTATTTTAAGTATTATTTTTTAGCCAACTTTAGCCTTCAAAATTGGTTTTATTGTGGCCCAGTGTAATATTTTTATCTTTTCATTGGGCGGTTTAAGGGTGGGCGGCATTATGTTGGGGAAACCCATAGTTTACTGGTATTTATGGTGCCCAGGCGATCTGCGAGTAATAGCCACATTTTATAAACAACTTATTTCCTTAATTGATTGTTAACAATGATTGTCGATGAGGCCCCAAACGAAGCCCCGATCGCACACTTCCCTCGGACTGCATCTGCAGTTGGTGCCTTTGGCTGACTGCTGACGTTGTATCTATTAACCACGCACTCCATTATTATTTAATAACATATTTCTTAAGTATCTGCCAACCCAGTTCAGTGCACAAAACGAGCCTCTGCCACGCTGCCAGTTGGGCTTTCTTCGACATCGTTCGCCTCCTGACCATAATTTGTGAGGCCTGCCTGAGATCCCGATCCCTCTTCTCCTCCTTTATTCCTACACCTAGAGAAATGTTAATAAAAATTTTAATTTTAAGTAATAAAAATATTCACAAAAATATTTACAGTATTCTTGAGTAGTTAAAATTGTGGGATAAATTAGTATTATTAAAATTAAATTATTTAAAATAGGTTTTCTTATTTATATATTTATATTTTAAATATTTTAGTTTGATTAATTGTCGTTTGTTTCGTTTAATTTGATTTTAGAATAAAAATTAAGTATGAAGTTTTAAAATTAACTCATTTTTTATGTCTTATTGCGTTTTTTAAATTAATTTTTTTTTTTAATTTAAATATATTTATTTGAACATTTTTCCTTTGTGCAGACCTCAACGTTCGACTCGTCGTCGCCGTTCAAAGTGATTGCCACCCCATTAAAAAAACGGCTGCGCCTTCTAGTTGCTGTTGGTGTTGCCGCTGTTGTTGCTGTTGTTGTTGTTGTTGTTCCAGCCTTGGCTCCTGCCACGATCACTCAATAAGTCTAGACAAAATGTACCTGGTACCTGTGATTGTCGCTCCTCGATGGGGAAAAGTGGGGGATAGCTGCCGTAATGGATCAGCACGTTGCCAGGTCCGTTGAGTTGAGTAGAGTTGAGTTGAGCTGCCTGCCAGCCTGTTGCCTTTCAGACGTCTTCTCTACGTCATCAGCAACAATAATAACAACGGCAGCAGCAACAGCAACAATAACAACAACAACAACAACCAGAGCCATCAGTTTTGGGGAAGGGGAAGCCCCTTCAATCGTGAAAAAGCCAGCAACCATCATATTTGTTGCATGATTATGTGGTAATTGCGGCTGTCAATAAAACTCCCCCGTTTTATTCTTTACAACCGAAAGCATTCTACGCCTATATTTTCCTTATGAATATGCACACACTGAGAGAAATACTGAAACACCAAGGAATTTACACAGGATCGTTTCACATAACGAAGAAATAACATGATTATCAAAATCAATTTGGTGGTTTAATATTAAATTTAAAGATGTAAAGGATAATAAAGCTTATATTTGTAATAATTTATTGATAATGTTTTAGTATTAATTAAATTCTGAAAAATAAATTTATAGGTATTTTCCTGCGTGCATATAGACATGTAAAAGCGTATTTATATATAGAGGGAAAGATGGATTCACGATGGGTTCCGTTCCCTACTATGATTTAGTTTGACAAAGGAGTGACATCCAAGTACTTAAGTGATTTCTTTACACCTTTTATGGAGTAGTTAATGCGGTATGCGCATAAGTCTCACATTGAGCAAAGTCATGCCCCTGGTTTCTTGTAGTCTTGTAGCCCCTCCCCTCGCCGGCAATCCCTTGAACCCCAAAACCACCGATACACTCTATCCCGATTCATGGCACCCACCAAACCACAAAACCTATACAAAACCCATGCACTTAGCGGCGTTTAGGCTGTGCCTTTTGTCTGCCTTGTTTTTTTTTACCCTGGGAAGCGATCGAATGCGTCTCAAAACCCAACTCCTGTTCCATAATCATAATCGGTTCGAAGACTCGGTTTTGTGAATCATTGGGATCGGGGTTCAGTAAGCAAGTCTCGAGTGGAGCTACTCGATGTTTATTGTGTTCGGAACGCAGAATTATGGGGCACTTGTCTATCGTTGGAGATTTTACATCCCTCTCTCTCAAGCGTTGAAATAAATTGAGATATTACATTTCATTTAAATCGGTAGATGATTAAAACTTAGTAATAATTTTTTGAGACAGATTACAATTATTAATTGCTTAATTGAAGATCAATTTGAAAATCTCTTAAAAAATATTTTTGTATTTGTTTGAAACTTTTTTTGCATATTCTATTCATGGAAATACGTGTATCAGGATTGAACCAAAAAATTTTTTTAGTTAAAATAAAAATGTATTACAAAATGTTTAAAAAATATTTTGGCACAAAAAATATATTCATAAGTGTTTAGAAAAAACCAACAATTTTTATTCCGATAGAAAGAACTTTCACTGCTTTTATTTTGATAACAGTAATACCTATTTTTTATGTGGCAGGCCTAAACAGTTTACGGGCAATCTCGGCTGACGAACATAAATCTCTAGAATCGAAGCCCATTTTGATAACTTTGTTTGCCTGGCTCTGGCTAACAATTTCCGTTCCATTTGTGCAACTGTTAGCCCAATTGCAGACCCCCGGGCCAGTTTGGTTGGCGCAGTGGGCGTGTTATGCTTGTTACTCGCCGGATTGCGGCAATTGCATCCAAAAGTGGGGCCCGCGACTGAGTTTTCAACGCTTCATCGCCAGTTATCGGGCCATGCCCCAATCCAGTTCGAGCGTTTAGTCTCCGTCTGTCTAGGTGTTAAATATCGAGAGAGGCCCGGCCACCAGCTTCCTTCCTTTCCAGCTATTATATATGGTAGCTACATATATACATATAGATATATTTCTGCTATGATGCTGTGGCATCCATCTGGGAGTTCCAGCGCACTGGAGACATTTATCGCGCGTTGGTGTCGGCTCTATCTGGGCGATGTGTTGTTGTAGGTGCGGAAAGTGGTCCACACGAGATTAGGGTGTAGCTGTTGCTATCAAGTCGTCTTGCTGTTCCGCCTGCGACTCCCCGGCGAGTGGGTAGCGAATAAAAGCGCCAAAACACTTAATGCATTTGGAGCAGATACACACTGAGGAAGAAAAGGCGCTAAAAAGTGCAATCAAATCAGTCGAATGGATTCGTAATAAAGGATTTTTTATATGTTTTTTACGTGCTAAATTGGATTCTGAAAATACTTATCGTAGTAGAGAATTAAAATCGTTAAAAATGTAATGAGATTTTAACATTAATGGGATAGGGACCAAAATTATTCCTGGTCCTAAAAAAAATTTAAATAAATTTGCAATATCACTGCACAACATTTATAATTTATTGTATAATTTTATTATAATTGTGCCTATTTTAATAGATCCATTTAGTTAGTCAATGATCAATGGCGGTTAACTAATGAGCATTTATTTTTGGTTTGGGAGTCTTATTGGATATTAACAATATAAGTAACAAAGCTTTCCCAGTGCATCACTTACACCAGCCCAGTTTCGAATAGCCCGTAAATGGAGCTCCAAGTCTAAGATTGGTAGCCTGGGTGCGTCTTCCTCATCACCGTCATCGTCGTCGTCAACTTCGTCTTCTTCCTCGTCTCTAGCGTCTGGATCCAACTGTGTGCTGAGCTTGTTAGCAAAAAAGAAAAAAATGAAACGGTCGCTGCTGGGTGTTGGCCAATCTTTAAAGATCAAACAATAAACTTAAAGATCTGCTGGGCTTCCATTGCTCTCCTCTCCTTTTCTCGCCTTCGACATGCAAATTGTGCAGCCGAAGAAGTGTCAAACAATGTCAGTGGGAGAATGTGTCTCGCAATTGAAATTTATTTGCACTACAATTCACTGCTGACAATGCGAGGAGGCATTGGGATGTACTACCTTACTTAGCCCGCTTTCCCTCCCACCGACACCCTGTCCTTCACCCCTGCCGTTCCGCCCATGTCCCTGGACCCTCAGCCGCCCCCCGAAAAATACCCTCTGCCCAAAAATCACAGTCGGAGCTAGCGATCTCTAACCCGTCAACTCGTCAAGCTGTGAGCGTCAATCCACAACAAAGTCAACGACAAAGAAGACGGCCAAGCCTGCCTTGAGGATTACACTGGAAAAATAAAGAAAAAATAATTGAGAATTCAAAAAAAAGGAATTTAAATAAACGGTTTAAGCTGTAATTAAGACTTGATTGATGAGTAAATAACGTAACTTGTAAAATCATATAATATGTATTTTTCTAAAAAAATGTCATAACTATTTAATTTATTTAATATCTATCTAAATAGATTAGATATTTTATGTTTCCTTATAAAAATATTCATTAGTAAACTTTTCAAGCTTGCTATAAAATCATATAATAGGTTTTTTTCTAAAAGAATTTCATAAATATTTAACTTATTTAATATTATTATTAAAATAATTTCGGAAAACTAAGAAAATAGGTAAAATCGAAGTTACTGTATTTCATTAAATGGCAAACACATTTGTTAAAGTTAAGTATGTTTTTAATATTTTTGCCCAATCCTAATACTTTTTTCTTTATTTATCTAGGTTGTGTGTGGGCTCCGATTTTCCGCCCAGTGATTGATTGAAGCTCAGCCTCATTCATGAGCCCAGGGCCCAGAAGGCAGGCATAGGAATCGGCATCGAGCGGCAGCGTTTTGTCGCTCGAATCGCTCACAGCTTCTGTGCTGTGATTTTGCCAATTGGCAATTGCCTCCTCCGGTGCCGTGAGCATTTGCAAAATGTCAATCTGGTGCTGTGCATCAATTCAAGTGTGAAATAAATAGAAACGAATCCAGGTCCCAAAGTCTAGCATTTTGCTATAATTTTCGCGCCATTTGCTGTCGACTTTGCCTGTCCGTCCGTCAGTCGGCTGTCTGTCCGTATGGCTGTTTGTCCGTATGGCTGGCTGGCTTTTTTGTCGAACGATCGGGAAAGAAAGAGGAGCTATAGCTATGCTGAAAGTATTTACAATTACGCAAAGATTGATTGAAATAGATTTCGGATTGATTGGCTGCTGGTATGCACATTGCTTGGAGTTCTTTTTCGCAATGATGGTGGGAATCGCAGGTTGTGTGAAAGAGGTTAAGGAGGTTAAGAGCCGGCTCCTCGGCTCGGCGCTGGGATAATTTCTAATTAAGCTGCTCCGTCCGCCGCCGCGAGAAGCAGCATTTTATGCGACACATTTATCCAGCAGATACTCTTTTTTCTTTATTGATTGCCATCGGGCAAAGCAGCGCCGCAGGAGTCTGAGAAATCAGCTTTCTCCGCCGATCTCGTAGATCGTGGAACGTCGTTTTGGTAGCAACAACAAATCTAAAACCGAAAACCAAGCCCAATCAATAAAAGAAACTCTTGTTCATCTAAATATTTATTTGTATTTATTTGTGGTGACAGCAATAATAATTTTCTCGATCATCATTTCGACTGATTTGCATACCAAATCATCACACGAAAAGGAAAAATACTTATGCAATAGTTATAATTAATAATTTATGCTATTTGCTATACAACTTTGTGCTTTGCGCTTTGCTTTACATTTACATCCATGGATTTTCGTACATTTAAAATTTGCTAATTGTGACTAATAACTCGGGCGATCCTCAAAACGAGTAAGATTCCACAGAATTTGTCTACCAGCGGTACATATAATATTTCTATAGAACGAATCATGTTTTTTAAACTAACAAATACTCTTTTGGGGGGGATTGGAAACGTCTAAGTAATAGCTACTCATTTAATATTATACTTTATATATGGTTTATAGCTTAGAAGAAAACGAAACTTACGGATTACAAATTCCACTACGATATTATGCATACGCGATACAGATAAGCTGCCCTTTTTGCATATTTTGCTACAGTTTCTTCCATTCGATCATTTCTTTAGCTCTTCACTTATTTCTATTTAGGTTTCTGAACTTGTATTCTTGCCGCTTTTGTGGGCAAAGCGAAAAATTTGTTTATAATTCACTGCATAAATTATGGAAAGATAACATTTGTGTTATACTTTTCGGTCCCAATATGCAAATATCCCTTGTATTTGTCGGGGGCCGCTCGACTTTTGCATATTTTGGCAATTTGGTTAGTTGTTTTAAACGATGTGATAACATCTAACCAAAACGGCACGAACTCGTATTTAGCGCTTGTTAATCAGAGTCAAACTTTTCTGCCCCCAACGAGAGTTCATATGTGTATTTATATAACTCACATGCGTTTATTGTTTCGTATATGCTTTGTATTTGTTTGTTTAGTTTTTTCTTCTTTTTTGGTGGTGTTGTCTTGGCGGGGGGCTAATTTTCTATTGCCTCAATCGATCTTCAGTGGCTGATAACTGTCATTTTGTTTTCAGATGTTTTTTTTTTTCTCAAACCTTAGTGGTTAGATCCAAGGCATTCGAGGTGGCCACCTTAACGGGTGCCTCCAACCTCAGACGCTTGCCGTTCTCACTGGAGGCTTCTATGAGTTCGTCCAGTTCCCTTTTGATCGGTTTACTGGCCTCGCTGTCGCTTAGGATACCATTATTATTAGTATTATTATTGTTATTGTTGTTGCTGCTGATACTGTTGTTGTTATTGTGGGTTTTCTCAATGCTGGTCTTTACTGTTTCAGTGGTACTGTTGTCCTCCTCCTCCGCTTGTTCCTCCGCCTCCTGATCCGATATCTCCTCCTCCTTTGGCGTCACTTCCAGATCCTCCTCATCATCGTCTTCCGTATCAACTTTCTCCGTATCGCTCCATATCGAGGTCTCGGGATCTGCCTTGATTTCGGGGCTACTGCTCTTGCTGCCCAGCGAACTACCCGTGGTCTTCATGCTCAGATCAATGGGATTATCTTGGCCGGGACTGGTATTTGGCAGCTCTTCGGCTGGGGTTTCCGCTTCCTGTTGAGCGGGTGAGTGGGGTGGCGTCATGGAGACCACCAGATCCTCCTCCTCCTCCTCCTCTTCATCATCCTCGGCACCATCCAAGATCTCTCCGGCACCCGCGACTCATCCTCATCTTCGTTTTGGCCATTACTTTGCCGGCTCTTCACGCGCTCGCGGCCACTCTCCGAATTCGGTGTGACCAGAGCTGAAATTGAGTAATCCTGCTTTGAGTGTGGCGGTAGTTTTGTGGTCGGCGGTGGACTTTGCTGCTGGGACTTTAGCACGGCGTCCAAGTAGAAGCGTTTGGTTAGCTCATCGGCGGCACCACCGTTCGTTAAGAGGTGGTTGTTGTTGTTGGTCGTGTGGTTACTCGGACTTCTGGGCGCTGCGGGCTGGTCTTCCTCCTTGTGGTGCTGCTGCTGGTGGTTGGCGAACGGTGAAGTGCCCGGTGCGAATCGCTGGCCAGCACCACTGGAGTTGAACAGATGCTGGACAGCCGCCGCAGCCACCGCGGCCTGTTGCTGTTGCTGCTCCGGCGTGGGTTTCAGCAGACCCTGGTGGTGCGAGTACAAGGCGGGATGATAGCCCGGGAAGAGCAGGTGCGAGGGGGGCAGGAACGCAGGTGGTGGCATCACGGGCATGGACGTGAGTCCGGGGAAGGGAAGCGGCAGGAAAGGCGACAGATCCTTGCGCATCTGTGGTGGCCTTCCACCTCCGCCCGACTGACTGCCATCGGCACCACTCGACGAGCTGGACTTTCCGCCCAAATGGAGCAGCGGATTGCCCCGCACCGAACTCACCTCCACGGAGCTGTCGGAGTTGTGGGAATCCGGCGAGCTGACCGAGGGCGAGGCAACCACAGGATGCTTATGGGAGCCGTACTCCCCGCTGCTCTCCAAGCCCAGCATCATCAGCTCCTCCTTACTGCGCACCGAACCGCCGGCATTGGCCACCGCATAGAGACCCGGATAGCCACCCGGATGACCGAGCATTCCGAGCGCTGCTGCCGCCGCCGCCGGTGGAGGAACACCCGACATTCCCTTTCCCATCCCATTGGGCATTCCTGGACCACCGCCCGAGCCACCTGCTCCACCACCACCGCCGCCCGCTTGCTGGCTGTTGTGGTGCGCCGCCATCGCGGCCACCGCCTGCTGCTGCTGCTCCTGCAGGAGGCAGTGGATCTTGAACCAGTTGGAGCGGCGGCCGTAGCGGGAGCCACTCTTCGACATGCCCACCATGAGGCACTTCTTCAGGCGACACGCCTTGCAGGCCGTGCGGTTCTTCTTGTTGATGATGCACTCGCCGTTGTTCTTGCAGTCCGAAATCGATGACAGATTGTTGTACGATCGGCCGAAGAAGGACTGTGATGAGAAGGAGAAAAATAACGCAAAGTGGGTTAGTAAAATAATGGTAAATATTATAAAAATGTAATATTAATAATAATAACTTAATAATAACCAATACTTTGAGTCAAAAAGCGGTAAACTTGTATACACCCAAGAAAAAAATCGATATGAAACGTAGATCGATTTTAGTTTATTTAATATCAATGTTAATTTGAAATGCGGCCCCGTAAATTCGATATGCTCGATATGAGTATTTCATGTTAAATCGATATGCTTATTGCATAACCAGAAAATAAAGTATTTTTAATGCCTTCTGTTTTTTTTAGCATATTAGGTTTTCAGGATTTCTATTATATAACAATTTATCAATATGTTTATATTGTGCTTTAACTAACTTTAAGTGCTAAAAGTCTGAAATATATTTTTTTCAGAAAAACCTTAATCGTTTTCATTTGGAACCACTTTAGAATTCACTTCACTTCTTTCATCGCAACCCATGATGTCATTCAATAAAACGCTTTCAATGCCCGACAATAATATCTCATTATATTTTAGTGATGATTCATCATCGGATCGGCTGGTTCGGGGCTGCTGAGACCCAGACCTCTTTAGGCGCAGTGCCAAAAAAAACGAAGAAATAAGGCAAATCGACATGCACAAGCGGCAACCACCTACACCTCCGGCATTAACCGTTGGCTGGGGCACCACAGCCACAATCAATTGCAACAAAGCAAACAAACAATTTAATTCAATGCGGAGGAGCCATGAAAAGCTGAGAGCCAAAAACCTGAGATGAGAAAGAAACAAAAAGCCCGGGACAGAGGGCAACATGTTGCTGCTGTTGCTGTTGCTGCTGCTGCATGTTGCAAAGGTTATGGCTGTGCAACACTTATGCCAAGTTGCAATGTTGGCAGTAAATCACCAACGCTTCACGGCCTGCCCGCCTGCCTGGCTTTGCAATCAACCAAAAGGGACAGACTGCCTAAATGACTGACTGAATGGATACACTGGGAGAAGCGTGTCACATTTTTGGGTATCACTTTTTCATGCTATTTTAAATGAAATTTTATTTTTTTATATTTATAAAATAAATAATTCTTTGTCAATGAAAGAATAATGTTCCTAAGTACTTTCAATGAAAGGATAATGTTCTAACATTACCTGTTTTTCTGTTTATTGAACAATTAATAGTGATCCCAAAAAATACAAATAAAAATACTTTTTTTCAGTATTATTATTTTTTTGAATAGGTATTTGACCAAACTAAGGATTTACTCCCAAACCTATTTCTATAACTTTTACAAACTTAGTAAATATCGACTTATTCCGCGTTGCCTGTCTATTACAAATATTTCCGTATTTTTCTAGTATTTTGAGATATTCATATATGGATTTATTTCAGTGCAGCTGACTGTATTCAAGTCGGTTGCCGTCGTTTTCTGATCGTAGGTGGAGCTTTTGAATGGAAGAAACACCGGTGCTGAGATGCTGACGACGAAGCGCAAAATTGAACCGAGACAGAAACAAAAACAGAAAAAGAAGCAGAAACAGAAACAGAAACAATGCGAAAATCCACTTTTAAGGTTAATTGGGCATCAAGATTACTGGGTCGGAAATGGAAATGGAAACGGAGGATTTCAGGCCCGTTCTTCTTCGACTTCGACTTCGACTTTAGTTTTCAGTTTCGTTTCAAGAAGCAGACGGATGGACGACTATTTACAAGCAATTTTGTGCATCAAGGCAGATTCACTTTTGTTTGTTTGTTTTTTCTTGGGCCTCTTTACTCTTTTTGTTGTTGTTTTTGTCTTCTTGTGGGCGTTAAATTAGCCAAGCGAGGCCCACGCCATTGCGAACGAGGCCCAAGCACAAATCAAATAACGCTGACCCACAAATTGTACGTTAGTTGACCTTTTCTCCTTGGCGTGGGCAAAAAAAAAACGCAAAAAAAACGACAACGACAAAAAAATCAAACAAAAAAATAAATAAATAACAAAATCAAATCCCTCCACTGGAACTCGAACTCAAATCGAGTCGGCGAAGAAACGAAACGGAACGAACAAAAAATGATCATCCCACCATTAAAGGAGCATTCGTATTTAAATCAATTATTTGTGGGGCGCTTTGTTTAACTTTGACCTTAGCCTGGGGCATCCATTTGTTGCTGCTACTCCCCCTCCTTTGTGATGAACTCAACATTCCAGTTTCGAGGAGAATGGCCTCATAACTTTTTTAGCTTAGCGTTTGCATCACGAAGGCGGCGAATTCGATTTATTGAAATCGATTGAAGCGATTGATATGAAAACGTTGAGCCGCCGAGGAATGCTTGTTTAAAAGTGTCTGTTGCTACGGAAACATTGCGGCCAAAATGCAAAAAATAAAACAAAAAATTATAATTGACTCCTTTTGAAAACCAAGACAAAGTCAAAAATGCAAGCAACACAAAATTAGACAATTAAATCCTCTTCGATTTTATATTAAATATAATTTAATATATTTTTTGCTAACACAAATAATACAAATAAATAAATAATAATATTTTTATTTATAGTTATTAATAGTTATAAAAGTATAGTTTCTATTAATAGTTTGATACAATTTTGTAATTTCTTTTCAAAATCCTGCTATCAGGAACATTGAATATTCCAAACTAGATACGATCGTTGCGTCCTTCAAATCACATTCAAATTAATTCCAACATCGAACTCACCTTGCAGCCCTCGCACGTGAAGGCTCCGAAATGGAATCCAGCCGCCGGCTCTCCACACACCTTGCACGTCTGATTCATCTGCAATGGGAACGAACAGAACACAGGACATGAGAATGGGATTGTAAGTAATTTTTGGGGGGATCTCTAGCCCCGTCCCCCTAAGCAGCACCACCCCACCCACCGCCTCACAGAAACTGAGGCAATAAATTCATAAAATTTCAATTAAAAGCAACAGCAAATCATGACACGAGCATCTGGAGCTCTCCATCTCGTTTCGAGTCCCCCAAACTCCCAAAGAGAATTGGAAAACCAGCCGCCAGCGAAATTCACACGCATTAAAAATTAAAATGCAAACATAGTTTGTCATATCGCGAAATTGGTATCAACGAAAGAAAAGGAGCACGGCTAAAAACGCAATAGCGAGAAACGAACGACGACAAATGGAAATGGGAAACGGGCCCAAAGGAGCCCCCAACAAATGGCCAACGAAACCCGACCATGAACTCCCAGCACTGAAAGAAAATTTCGGATTTATTGAATAGTTCTTATGTCAAAAAAAGGCCTGAGATTATGTATAAAAAACATTATAACAAATAAATATTTCAAACTTTATTAACAATTTTTATATATTTTATTTTATAGATCCCAGTTATATTATTTTCTTACTGTGTAAGTGGCTAAGCGTCTCTTCTGGGGCCCATAATAAAATATGAAGATGGAATCAAATGAAAAATTGCCTCAGAGCACACACACACACACCATCTGAGCAAACAAGCAGCATTTGCATTTATATGGCAAACTCTGTACCTTCCTTTTTCCCCTCGCAAATAGGCGCAACTTGTAGCTGAGGGAATATTTGTTTATTTATTGCGAGCGAAATGTTTATCAACAAATTGCCATCAATTGTTGTTTGGGTGCCCGGCCAGGAGTTGGCTTTTTGGGTTCCCGTGTTTCCCCCTGGTTTTCCATAGTCAGGTTGAAAATTGGGCAGGGGGTTCGATCGGATCGGTCTGGAATTGCGTTTTTCTTATTGCCACTTGTAGCTGGAACTGGAGCAGAAACTCTGATGACACGCGCACATGCAAAGAGGGGAAAATTTGGCAAGGAGAAGGTGGAACCATGATCGTGGGAGACTTTTTGGTGTATTCTGAACTTTATAAACAGTTTTATGTAAAATGGAAAATTATAATGCATTTATGTTGTCAAAGCTTGAAAATAATTTTCTCAACAGGTAAATAATAATTTAAATAAGTAAAATTCTGGTTGAAAAGTGGTTTTATAATACTTCAATAATTTTATAAGAATTTTCTAGTTTACATTGTTCGAAAAATTTAAAAAAATTAAAACATGATCTTGGG
Organism: Drosophila prostipennis; assembly: GCA_037075205.1. Taxonomy (NCBI): domain Eukaryota; kingdom Metazoa; phylum Arthropoda; class Insecta; order Diptera; family Drosophilidae; genus Drosophila; species Drosophila prostipennis. Next base: position 178,873 of record JBAMCJ010007754.1, on the reverse strand, counting down.
AGACTTCTTGGTGTTTCTTGAATTTTTCAATCTTGTTTAGTTCAAATGGAAAATCAAATTATAATGCATTTATGTTGTCATGTAGTCAAAGCTTAAAAGATTTTTTTTTTTAATAGGTAAATAATAATTAAAATAAGTAAAATTCTGGTTGAAAAGTGTTTTCATAATACTCCAACTATTTCTAAGAATTCTTCTATATTTACATTGTTCGAAAAATTCCTAATTAAATATTCAAGGAATGGGTTACTGGTAGCAAAAATATAACTAAAAAATGTTAATACTTTTTTAAAAACTTGCTCACTTAAGTAATGGTTAACACCCGGTTATTGCTTTACTACGGTAAGCCATTCAAAATTCAGTTTGAAAACCAATTCATTGAAAGTAATGCTTCGAGCGCAGACCAATTGAAATGCTTTCAAATATATCAAAACCAACCGAAAATTGGCTGCCCAACTGGTAGCCACAGTCCATATCAGACTCATCCTCGAGCCAAGTCGAGTTGGCCACCTTTTCCGAAGGCTTTTGTTATGTTTTATGGCACCAATTGGCCCACGGGCGATTCTCGGCCATAATTCTTGGGGGCCACAAACAATTTGGCACATTACAAAGTAGGAGAAAGCACTCAACACATTCACTTTTCTCGTTCGCCTCTCTGGGATCGACCGTCCTACCAATAAGCAAATCCCCTCCGTGGGGGCGGGGGTCTTAAGAGAATACCATGCCAATTGGCTTAGTTCGTTCAGGTCTGGGGTTCCTTATTTTGTAGGTGCCTTGTTTGACTGTAAAACATGCTAATCTGATTTCGTGTTATGTGTTGAGTTGGAGGTGAGTTTTTTTGGGCCCCTCCGCTTGGGCTGGAAATAAATTTCCTACGTTTAGGTTTCATAAAGCGTCGTCGGGTCTGGTCGTTGCCGGCCTGCCGAACTGCCAGCCTGCCTGGGATTAATCGACAAATAAAAATCACATAAAATAAATTAAAAATTATGAGTTTCAAGTTTCAACAACCTGCGGATTGGCAGCAGATTTAGTTTGATTTTAAATCACAGCCAGCCAGAAAGAGAGAGAGAGGATCGAAGCAGGCCGTGAAATTTATGCAGACAATGTGCAATATTAAAAAGCCATAAACATTTATTTTACAACGGACAAGCGACACATTCTTACCAAGGCACTGGGATTAACTGGCTTTGGGGCAAGGGAACCGATGGCCAAGTTCTGCCGATCTTACTATGTATTCCCAAGCTATTTGTTTGGTGTCACGTTTGAATTTAAGCCAAGTGTTGCACATTGATTTGTGAGTTCAGCGCTGGCTAATTAAAGAAACCGTTAGTAAAAAGTTTAAAATTCAAGAGGGCAGTTTGAGAAATATTCCCATATTTATTAAACATTTTACAAAAAGAAAACTTCTGGAATTTTGAACAGCAATTGTAAAATTCTTAATGATTAGCCATATATTTTTATTATGGATAACTTTTAATGGCTTTTATAATATCCCATATATAAAACATAATGAGCTTGGCAGAACAGCTAAACCCATAATTACAATCAGCTATTTATAAGCCCCTAAAAATCTCTCCAGGCAAAGCTTCTTAATCAACCCTCTTGATTCAGACCTGTTTTTAATTTCTTTATTCGCAACGAAAATTCAGCTTTTTTAAGTATATTGCATAATTTGCGCGAAGCAACGCTGCCCCAAAACATTTAAAGTCACAATTAGCCTGGCCATTAAGTGAAAGTGTTATAAATTAGATGCGAGAGCGTCTGCAAGATTTTAATGAAATACACACAATATTAATAACCTTTTTCTTTGTCAAGCAATTTGTTTTTTTGCGCGACTAACAAAATATTTGTGTCTGTGCGCAGGTTATTGATGGGCAGCGAATATTGATGAGCTTTTTCGGCTGCACAATGCCAATTTATTTTAATTAGTTGGTATATTTTCCAAAAATAAAAGTTCCCCCAGTTCCTCAGAAGTGCAACAAGTTGATCCAAGACAAATAGACGGCGGCAAAAAATATGAATACCTGCTAAAACTCCACCAGTCATCATCCACAATAGTGGATGCTGTTGATTTTGTGTGTGATTAATTATGGCGATTGCTGTTCTGTTTGTTGTTTGATGTTGTTTGGTTGTTAACCTTAGCGCGCAGCAAAAATAGCAAGTAGAATTTATAATTTTTCATGCCCCGATGATGCAATGAAAAAACGTACGTATATGTATAATAATAAGATGCTTTGTTATATGGCTTATTAAGCTGGGCAAATAAAAGATGCGGCCGCAAAAAAAACTACAAAAAAATTAAATAAAATTATTAAAATTCATTTAAGGCACGTTTACTCCAGTTTTGAGCTCGGCTTGCCTCGCCTGAAGCTCTCAAGAGCTAAGTGCCATTAAGACCAAGTCCAAGCTCGGCTTAAGTTTCTGCTTATTTTCATTTCTTGCTTCCCTCGCTGCTTTTTGGCAGGCACAAAAAAATTATGATAATTGCCTGACCTTGGCTGGCATGTACTAATACTAATTCAAATTTGCACATCTAGTGCGCAGATCGCGGATCGCAGGTCCCCTCCCCCTCATGATTCGCATGCAATTATAAAAAAGCGCAGGCTAGAGGCAAAAACATAATTTAATTAAAATGAAATCATGCACAAAGCAATTGCCTCGCTTTGTTCATTGTGCGCTGCGGCAAATTGTTCTAGTTTTTAAGTTTTTTTTTGCCTTTTTTCGAGACTATTCGTTATATAAACTCTATTCATGACTCGTCGACACTGAAGACGGTCGTTTTGAGGCTCTGTGTGTTGGTGATGAGCAGATAAAAGTGTATAAACAAATGCGATTAGCTCTAGACTGCACCCATACTGGACTTACACAGTAGTGGGAAAATATCCGTACTATACAAGTGCAGCTGGCTCTTCTATTATTATTCCGATTTCTAAAGCACCAGAATAAAATTTTATGGACTTCGGTATTACCACTCATTAGGCGTTATTAAAAGAACACCTTATGCCAGCTCGATATTTAATAGTTCCATTTTATTAGTGTTGTTATGCATGTAGCCTCACTTATTTGCATTATTTGTTAACTTCGTACCTTATGGCTAGTTCGCAATGGGATTTATATTTATTGCATAAATGGCTAAAATCAATTTACACTCCCAAACATTAGGCAAAGATGATGCAATTGGAATCGAATCAGTTTTAATATTCACTTGAGTAGAACACCTTTAGAGCTGCATACAATGACTTTTATTCGCATTAATCTAAATCTAAATCGATTACACTCTCCCATTCGCAACTAGTCCGCTCAACTTCTGAAGGCAGCTGCAAAGTAAATAGCTGATTGCTCTAGTCGCAGCATCCATTCCCAACCCCAGCCAATCAGATGAGTCACGTTGGCCATGCAAACTCGTTTAGTCCCCAGTCGATCGGCGGATGAGGGGCAAAATTTGTCAAAATGGTTATATCGCATGTTTGATACATTTTTTCTCGGGCTTTCATTTCTTTCTTCTCCTTTTTTCCGCCGCATTACGAATACTTGAGGCGGCGAAGACTCAGCTGCACACACGCATTTCTTTCGCTTTTCCTTTGCTTAGTCACGCGGCCTTTATGCTTAGGCAATTTGTCAAAAAAATAACGCACAACAAATTTTACACACATTTTCAGGGGGCCAGCCCTTCGAAGCCCCTCAGGGGAGTGATCAATCATACGAAATCTTTCGGTTGGAATCTGCGTTTGTCTTTGGCGAGAGACGATTATTCGCAGTTGTTATAGTTTGGCCAGTGAGAATATTTTTTAGACCACGCTTCTCTAATTTAATGTGTGATTTATCATGTTTTTAATAATTACTGAATGTTTATAAGAATTTGTTTCACTTTATATAACATTTCCTTATTTTATTTCTCAATAAATGCAATAAGATCCGATTAAGAGCATAAAAAATGATAAGTATCAGAGGTTCTTTGTCACATAAAATCCTTCAACAGCATTTGATTTGATGATTGATATACGCTTTGTTTGACAATTACTGAATGGCCAATGAAAACGCCCTTATTTTGTTTCCCTTTTTCTCCTCCCTTTTGCTTTTCACACAGTTACTCCCCCTGAATTTCTCTTCTTCCGCCGTTTTTTGGGTCTCAACACCCCTGAAAAGTCAATCCATCATCATTTATCGTCTGCATGGACGGGCGAGTTCGTTGCCTAAGTCTTTCGTTTTGATTTTCGTACTTAGCTAATTGTTGTCGTTGTCGCTGTCGTCGTTGTTGCTGTCTTAGGCCGACATAAAAGCCCAGGCCAAACACTATAATTATGAGCCGCGATGATCATGCCGATGATGATGATTATCGCGATGATGAAAAGTGCTTAGCTTAGCAGGGTTTGCAACTTGAAGCATCATCTCACTGCCGTCCGTTTCTGTTTCTGTTTCTGTTACTGTTGCAGCTCTAAAGCTCTGAAGCTCTTCAAGAGCTGTCAAGCAGGAAACGTTTGGATTTATAATGCTCGACCAGCCCCTCCCCTCCCCTCCATCCCCTTCCCTGCCTTCCTGGTCTCGGTCTCGTCTCTGTTTGTCATTATAATTAATTTGTAACTATTTTTATGAGCTCATGTGAAATTTAAATTGTATTCTCCGGGCCTCCCTGTTTACTCTTTCTCTGTCTCCGACGAGAGAGCGGCTTTCAGCGCCCATGTGCCAAGTGTTTGTGCAATTTCCGTTTAAAATTTGAAATCTTCCGACAAAAATAGTACAAATTATGCTGAAAAATTGACAGGAAAACGTCAAGTGGGAGAAGTGGGTTGGGAACGGTGAGCCGAGGGCACAGGCACACATTTTCCTGAGAACTTTAAGTGCAATTTGCAATGCTGAAATTGGAAATGGAAATATTTGCACAGCAATTTTGGTGCGTTGGAAAAGAAATTCTCACCGTATGTGAATATGAAGGGGGTATTCTCTTGAGAAATTTAAAATAAAATCTCTTCATCAATTCAGAAAATTTTTATAAAATATATTTAAATTATTCTATAATAGTAAAATATTCAATTTTTTATATTTTAACTATTTTCTTCCTTTGAGTATACTAGTATTTTTTTCTGCTGCTTGAGAAATAGCCCCATTCCATCGTAAGTGTATTCAAAATTCCCGTATCGTTCTAGCATCTCTTAGTCATTTTTCTTGTTATGCAAATGCGTGCAAAATGTGCGAGGTTTTCTTCTGTTTCCGAGACTCGAATGCAATGCTCAATGTTGCTGCAGTTCCCCCGATATTGTTGCCTTTGGTGTTGTAGCTATATGGCAGTTGTTGTTGCCTCGTTGTTGGCTGCCAGCCACACGTTCACCGATCGCTGTGGCATTTGTTACAATTTTAAATGTTAGCTCAGGCAAAAGCGAGGCAACGGCAAACTAACAAACTTGTGCCAATTGTTGCTTACAAGTGTTTGACTTGACATTTCGGCGTGCGCGTCTTTACGGAATTGGCTCCATACATCCATGTGTTTGTGTTTGTGCTTTTGCTTGCCTGTACGAAACTTGCTATTTCTCCCAGTGCATTCATATCGTTTGGGGGCGACTGACAGCCACTGCCGCAGGTGAAATGCTCAACGAAATTAATCACAGCCAACCGAATCCCACAAAGGCCACAAAAGTTGGCTAACAAATTAGTGAGCGCCTGGAAATTGCATTTAAAGTCGCTTTTTGTGATTTTTACTATCCATGATTTGGCATAAAAAGCAGGCTTTTCGATTCAATGAGCATTTGAACTGCACCAGATGCCAATGGCTCGACTTGACGTATGCGAATCAAACAGGGGGGCTCACGAAAAAATCGCAAAAAAAACAAGTGCAGATAAAATTTTGGAAATAAATCTTATGCTCAGCATGGCAGGCAGACAATTCCGACAAATAGAGGATGCGACAGAATGAATGGATTGCACCATGAATGGCTGAGCGGATGAATGGTTGGATGAATAGATTGCCGACTTGGTTGTCTGAAAATTGTCAGCTAGCTGTAGGCAAAAGCTGGCCTTGAAAAGTCAGGCTAGCTTAGACACGGCCACTAAAAATGTCCAATTTGATGGACAAAAATATTTAATATTTATTCGAAAAACAAGAAAATATGTATATATATTTTATATGCATAAAAAATGTTTGAGGGCAATTAAACAAATTTTTTTAATATTTTTAAAGAAAATCTATTTATGTTTTTCTCCATTAAAAAAATTCGGGAAGTTTATTAAAAAGTTCCCAACATTTATGTTCAGATTTCCTAGACTCAATCAATGTCAGTCTTTCTCCTCTTGAAATAAAATCATCATGTCACTTGGCTAAAAATTCTTCCCACGCTTTTTGACCGCTGCAGGAGCCAAGAAATCCTCAAAATCAAATTCCATTTTAATTAGTAGACATTTTCACATTACGTATACGCCACATCTGACGTGGCCACCCTTCTCCCCACCCACTGCCCTCCTTCCTGGCCATCTCCCTCTGTACCTGTGTGTGGTGGGGCCATAAAAGCCGAACAAAATTATAACAGCCAACTTGCAAAACATTTACACCAGCCCACCAAGCAGCAAATGCAGCGGGTGGAGTGGAGGTGGATTTTAGGCGGTGGCAGGCAGCCGCTTTCTTTGCCCGCAAGAAAAATGATTCATGGAAGAGGCCCGGGACTCCTGCTGGTTTGGTGGTTTGCTGGCTTGGTGGTTTGCTGGCTTGGTGGCTCGGCTTCGGGCTTCGGGCTGGCTTGGTATGTAGCCGCGGTGTGGCTGGCTTTTTGGCCAGAGCGTCTCGACGCCGGGCAGACTATTAACTTTGAAAGTTGTTTAAACAGGCGAGGAGCCAAGAGGCGAACCTCCACCTTCTATTTCTTGATTTTTTCCTCTGGCTTTTGCATTGGAAGCTCCTCTTTGTCGTCGTGGTTGGTTGTCTGCACCAGCTGCCTGCTGCTCCTTTACCTTGCAGCCAGTGTCATCGGCGTCGCGGCTCGTGGGAATTGGATCATTAGAAGCCGGCAAAAGGCGAAGGCGCAGGCGCAGGCCGAGAAGTGAGCAGAAGTTGGTCAGAGGCGGCACTGAGAGAAATCACGAGGTATGACACTTTTAATTAGGTAGTACGAGCTAATAAATATTTAAGGCCCTATAACCTAGTACTAAAGACCTAGAAAAGCTTACTTAAATTGATCTCTTGTCTTATATGATTAAAATATATTTTAAGTGTTGTTTTAAATGCTTATAAAGGTGTCTGAGAAATATACACCCATGAGAATATCATTAAATAGGTACTAAAATAATTATTTAATTTTATAATAAATACAATTAAAGCACCAAGAACAAGAAACAGTCACTTAGAATCAGGTAAAACGTACTTATAGGCTTGTAAAATTGTACAATGGTATACAATCGATAAGATAATATCGCTCAGTGCAGTTTTCAGATGTTATGCCAGTTTTCGGTTCAATCCGCCTGCCCTGGCAACTCACCGGGCAATTTTGCATGTGTTTTGTTGCTGTGGCAGAGTTGCCACCGTTTCTTGTTGAAAAGAGGCGCGATAAGTAAATGTGTCCGCGTCTCTCGGCCGTTTTCCTTTTTCTTTCCTTTTATTTGCACTTGCACAGCCAACAATTCTTTCTTTCTTTTTATTTGTATTTTTTCCTCGCCGTTTTCTGTTTGTTTATTTGTTTTTTCCCCTCTTTCTGTTGGTTCAAGCTTCTATTTCTTTGTATGCGATTTATTTGTTTGTTGTCTCGTTGTTATCTGAGTAAGCTTTGACTCAGTGGTTTTTCCCCCTTCGATTTTCCCCTGCCCCATGCTGCAGTTGTTGCTGTTGTTCCCGTGGATTTCAGGATTTCGGGGGAGTCAAAAGTCAATTAAATAAGAGCAGTGCTCAGTGAAAAGCTTGTACTTGTTGTGGCCTCAGCTGAGCCTGTTGTTGCTATTTTTGAAGCTGCTGCTGTTGTGTTTTTGCGAAACGAGCAATTTGTGCCTGTGCTATGTGGTTGACTGTTTTTTTTTTTTGGTTTTTTTCACTTGGGTTGGGGCCAGAAGTGCACTATGGGAACCATTTCACCAAAAAGTTAGCCAAGTTGAAAAGTGTTTGGTAGAAAAATTACTCGAGTGATTTATGAAAAAGGTTTGGGGCCCGAGTCTTTTGTTTTGTATGTCATCGGTTCAGCGGAAAATTTAGGAAGTGCCAAAAGTTTGAAGGAAAATTTGGCTAGAAGTTGCGGTTATGGGTTTGCCGCTTAAGTCATTTGTTTTGCCCTAGATAATTACTGAACATTAAAGTTGTTATAATACTTGGTTGCAAAAATCAATTATTTGGAAAATACAGTTCGTTGCCTAAGTCATTTGATTTCATTGACAAAAAATTAAAAATGTTGAAATCTGATGTTTTTTTATGCCAATTGTATAGTTAAATAAAAAGGGTTTAAAACCCTTGAATAAGTTCTCAATCATTTAAGCAAAAATGAAACTACCTTTAACCTCTTTCGTTTCCTTTCAAAACGACAGCGAAATTAAATTTCCCTTTCTATTGAATCAAGATATTCCCAGAGACTGCCCATTCACAAAAAGGGTTTCACTTTCCATAAAACTATTAAAAGAGACGATGAATTAAAATTGAATTAACTTGCGGTCTGACTTGCGTTGACTGGTGGGAATCAAAAATAACAGAAGACTCAGGGATTTGGGCAAAAAATGATCATTGGACTGGCATTGTTGATATTTACTTTTCGACTTCTGCCCAATCTCGTCTCAATGCCAGCTTCCCCTCGTTAAATCCGCGGGCGAGGGGGAATCTCCGTCACGTGTGTGCGCAAAATATGGTATAGAAATAACGATAACAATAACAAAGGCATTTGTTATTAGTAGCCGAGTGCGCTTTAAAAATAAACAGCTAATACAACAATGGGCACAATTTGCTCGCTGCGCCACTGAAATCGAAACTGAAGCTTCAGCTGAGCCCGGAGATTCAAGCTGAGATCTAATGTAAGCGGACATGCGGGCATGCAATGATCTTCGATATATGTGTATCAGTGGCGGATCCAGGATTTTGTTGTGGGGGGTGATATCAGAACAATTTTTTTGTTGCATACTTTTTGAGTACCAACATTTCTTTCATTTTTCACCCGAGTGGGGGGTGATATATCACCCATATCACCCCCCGTGGATCCGCGCATGATGTGTATCTATTCGCCTATAGTATATGCAATTTATATAAATTTAATTCAATTTGCCGAGCTAAATTGTTTAGTTTTTTAGTTTTTGTTTTGCCCACAATCGTGCAGAGGTCGTTGGCGGCGGGGGCGGGCGGAGATGGAGACGGTTTCTGTTAATTTCATGATTGGGTCTTGGCCTAATGTGTAATGCCTTGACTCGAAAACAATTCTAACAATTTGGCAGCTCATTATGCGGTGCGCTCGCTCGCTTAACCACGCCAACTTGACTCCAATAAACGATGCACAACCTTGACCTTAAGCCGAATGAAAGATAAACCGCAGCGAGAAAAAAAAACAAACCTCCAGCTCTGCCACTGCCATTATTTTTTATTATGGATTACAAACCGAAAATTATAACAATTTTGTTACGCTTCTTTGAGGAAAGGGGCCGCCCCTCGATCCACTATCGCTATTAGGCGCCAACTTATCAGCGTAATAAAGTGGCGGGGCAACCAGTTGGAACAGTTTCTGTGCGGTGGCAAAGTGTTGAACTTGAAAACGAAAGCAAAAGCAAAACGGGAAAGAAGCCAGAGTAGCGTGGGTCGATGGGGGAATACTCTTCTACAATAATATAATTCTAAAATTGCAGAGATTTTAGCAAGGCAACGACAAGGGTAAGACCTTTTTATAAAAATATTTAAGAACACCAGGAATTAATATAAAAAATATTTTAATAAAATATTCGTTTCTACGAAAGAAGAAATATTTTTTTAGTGAGCTGAGCTTACAAATGTGCAACAAATAAAATATTTAAAATAAATCACTCTTCAAATCACAGTGTTATTATTTTATAGCTACAATGTACTTCAATTTAAATTTTTTTATTTATAAAAATGCAAAGAAAAGAGCATTTCAGAACCACATAAATATTTTTCTCTTGGAGAACCATGAGGCAGAAAGCACTTGAAGTTGCTTGGGTGTCTTGTGGAGGGGCAGGCGGAAGGGGGAGGAGGACAACCCTGCCCCAACTTATCTTTAAGCCACGCGCTAATTTGAAAATAATGCTCCCCAATCATTTTCACATCTTTTCACATTTTTCAGGCACCTCAGCACTCCAACTCCAACTCCAACGATCGGCGTGGAGTGAGCAATAAGAGTAGACAACCCCTTGGCTTTGCCTTGTATTCGCTGGCTGGCCGGCCCTCCCACTTGTTGATTGTCTGTATAATTACATAATATTGCATAATTTTGCAAACAGTACGCGGTCGCTTTGGGATTTCTGCTCTGTTAGCTACGCGGAGACTCGGAAACTCGAAGACTCGGAGTCTTTGGGGTCTCATTATCGTCGGCTGACCGACGATCTTCTTCGTTTTCGCTTTCAGTATCAGTGCACAATGTAGTACTTAAATAATAGAAGTTTAATAGCGTTTTGTTTGGTACCGGCCGCATTTGCAAGTCGTTAGTTTCTGCCAGTCGCTGCTTCTACCATGATTTTTTTCCTATTTTTTCTTTGCTGTTTTTGGACTACTAATGCATTCAGCTGTAGGATTTTTGTCAAGGTTATCCAGTTGGCTGTGTTAGCGGATATAATGACATGATGCATACGGTGGAAGCCAAAGTCAGCATCAATTTCGGTTCTCTGCCGTTTTTTTCCCTTTGATTTTTTCTTCTGTAGCTTTTCGGGAGGAAGTTCAGTTTTAAGAGCGCTGTAATTGTGTGTAGTTCGTTCAAGTTCGCTGCCTTAGTCATTTGGCAAGAGCCTAACGAACTTTGCAGAACTTTTCTACCACCGACCGTCCAGCGTGCAATGTGCAATGTTCCCTCACATGGCTGTGGGGCTTTGGACTGGCTAATTTCGCTCATTAATCATCGAGCCGCGGCTGCGGGAGAAAATCGCTCCGAAAACTGATTACACATGTACGGCCCACCAAATCAAAGTTGTGCCAAAAGGCTCCAAACCACATGAAGCCATCTGTTGCAGTTCCATCCCAGTGAAATGTATCTGCAAACAAATGAAGTTGTCTGGCCGCAACGGGCAACTCATTCCGATTCTAAGGCTCCTCGCCGGCCGTCTAGTAGAGTCATCAAGTCCAGGATTGATCATTGATCTTTTGGCACTCAATCCTCCGCCTCCTCCTTCGTCTGCGCACGAATTATAAATAGTGCAAATGCGTGCAGTGCATCATCATCATTAGTTTTCGGCCAAAAACCATGGCAATAGACTTGTCTAAAGTCTGGCTTCACTCCACTCTTCCATTTGGCTGCCCTACAACTTGTTCTCGCAATTATACGAATCCATGTGTCTGTCTTTAGTTTCGTTTGCTAAATTGTTTCAATTTGTTTTGTGGTTGGAATAATTACTGGGCCAGGGTACTATCATATTTGGAGTGGGTTTAAGTTTTATGAAACTAATTTAAATATACTAGAAAATAAAATAAAATTGTTATAAATTCAAGAAAATATTATTACAAATCCCGAGAATTTATTTTTAATTAAAGGAATATAATTTGGAATAGAGAATGTAAACCAAAAATTAATTTCCTAAGTTATATTTAGTAAAATAAAAGGTTGTCTTTCCTTTTTAAGTATTCCCTTAAGTATTAACCTTTTTGAGCCCAATTTCCAAAAGGGTATTGGCAATTCCCCTTGCCAACCCATCGACTCCTGCCCAACAAGTTCGTGTCCTAAGTCTTTCGTTTCGTTTCGTTACGATTTGCGCTGCAAGTCAGGCATTTTCTAATTGCAAGTTAATTTCTTGTTGCGAACATAAATTTAACATTCTAATTGAGTTATCAACCGCAACATGTACATACACACGCCGAAAAAAACAGAGAAAAAAACAGAAAAACCGCCGCTGACAGAGAGGATGCGGCGGTAAAACAAGTAGGAGAAGGAGATGCCGACGCCGGACAACTTTTACAGCTTCTCATCTCATCGTCCTCAAACCGTGTTCGCTTTGGTTTTTCGCTTCCAAACTGGCGAACTGGCTACGCATGTGAAAAATGGCCTACACATGAAGCCACTGAGCTTGTTGTCCGCTCCCCTTCCACAGCTTCAGCTGGAAGTTGGTCTGGCGACCACAGAAATTGCAACAAAGCCACAAGCGTCCGGGTAAGTGCAGTAATTACATTTCGGTGTGTGTAAGTTTTTGGGCCTCTGCTAATTTGCCTGCTGCTTCTGTTTCTTCTTATTTAGTTTTGGGCATTTATAACTAATTTTTTTTTCGCCGGCTTCTGCGCGGCCGCTGAAAGAATTTTCCAACGTGCAAATATGCACTTTGGCATGGCTCGTAATTAATTTACTTTGTGTGTTTGCCCGCTGGCAGCCGCAAAGGAGAACGACACACACGAAAATATGAAAAAAATCCATTACGCAAATGTTTATGGCCAAAATGGTCAGCAGTCGAAGAGGCAGCGTTGGCAGCAGCCTCTTCATCTGCTGCCAATGCAAATAGAAAAGATTTGCCAAAGCCCCCAGATGCGTGTGCCCCAAAACTGAGGCTGCGGATGGAAAATGGTGGACTGAGGATGGAGTATGGAGGATGGAGGATGGGAACCGGAGTCAAGTGAACTTCTCTCACATACATCATAACATTGTAATGCATTTTCGCCCCGAACCGCCCCCCAAAGTGGCCCGTGGAAATTAGTTTTCTTTTTCGCCGCATCGTGTCATCAACGGGATTTCGAAGGCGTGATTGTATCGAAGGTCGTGGTAATATGGAGATGTTGCAAGAACATTAAAACGTTCGTACATTTATGGTCAGCTAATGCAGATTTGTGTATCTTTCTCATGAGGGGATGAGCCTAGAGGTTTCATTAGGGAAAATATTTGGAGGAGTTTTCAAGAGAACTGAATGTTTGGAATTTAATGCATATTTTGATATTATATATTATTAAATATTTTTATGTGATATATGATATTATATTATCTCATGTCAGTTCATAATATTGTTTTATTAAATGCTCTAATAAAATTCAAATTTAATTACTTCAAGCTGTTTGAGATCTTTCTCATCCAAGCGATAGTAACTTGATACGTCGTTATCTTGGGTGTCTTAAATACTCGAGTTTATTTTCATTAGTTTCTAATATGCATAAATAATTATGGCTATTCATAGAGCAGATATTTTTCGCATTTGCTTGTTTTGTAGCTTTTGCATATTATAGAAACACTGGTTTTAAATTTATTTTTATGTTTTCCTAATATTTCCTCCAATATATCTCGGTATAGATGAAATTCGATATGCATTTAAGTCATATTGTCTACCGAAACTAAGAATGTGACCAAGAAAATACTACGAGACACGCAGACTAATCCAATGGAATTCCTTATTCGTTCCCAGCTCGTTTCATATTCATAAATTTATTAGCTAACGCTACCAACTTGCCGCTCGAAGACTTCGTCTTCAGAAGTGGCCCAAATTCGAGTCGCTGTTGTTGCCTTCATTTTAATCAAACATTTAGTTTATCGTCTCACATTTCAACTAATTAACACTACGTCGGGACCGCCTCTTTGGGCTGTGAGATCTCCGGCCTGGTTTATGTTTTTGGCTGGCTTTGGTTTGGCCAGCCTTCTGCCTTCTCCGTTGCCCGTTGCCGGCATTCGACTGATCGACTAAACGAAAATCAGCTTAAAATCATAAAAAACGCACTTAAATAAAATTTAATATTCAAATATTGACATTTAGTGCCATGTTAGCAGCAACTTAGGTGTTTTCTTCGCCTTCTCTCTCTCTTCCCATATTTTTCGAGCTGCCCTCCTAGACAATAAGCCTTAAATTATGCATGTGGATTGCTCGAGAGACGACGCAATTCGCTTAGCATTAACTAATTGATCTGCATTAATTTCAAGCCGGTGCTCAAGACAAAAGACAAAAACGAGCAGGTGAATCGTGTATGTTGGAAATACTTAACGTAGTTTGTATATTTTGTATTATGATTATTATGAGTTTTTTTTCCTATTAAAATTATGACATCATTTAAATATTTTCGCCGTTGTTAGCCGTTTGTTAGATGTTTGTGTAAACTGGTTTAGGCCATACACAATTTTCGTCGCTCTTTCTGTCGCTTTTATTGTTGTTGGGCAATTATGCATGCCCCCAAACCCCATAATTCATAAATTCATTTTGCGCCCGAATTCGAAAATGCGGAAGCGCTTTGATTTGCTGATGTTTTTGGGGCCATATCATACATATCTTATCAATACGGCCAGATTTTCAACGCACAAATCGTCTTGTTCTCTTGTCGCATATGAAATTATTATAGTCATAAACTTTTTATGGCTTTGCTCAATATTTAGCTCGTAAAATATTTATTTTTATTTTTCTGTTTATTTTCTTGGACGGAGGTGATCTTATAATAAAATCGATATGAGTATGAGATCGCTTACCGCATATGGATTATCCTGGTTCATCATTATGGTAATCTGGGATCGCTGAGCTCGAAGTGCTCAACCGAAGGGACTGTAAGACAAAAGTAGGAGTTAAAATAGTTGCGTTTGTGATGGTTAAACATTAATCTAAGGTGTCATATGGACATAGACACACTTTTTTAATAATCGACTATCTTAATTAATACTTGATTGGACGACTATCTTAATTAAAACTTGATTGGATCAAGTTACTCATAGAGAGTAATCAGAAATTATAATTCTAAATTTTATAGAAGAAAATGTAAAATCTTTGCTCAATTTATTCCTACTGTTTCAAGCATTTCTGCTTTTCATTTTTCCGTAATAACAATAATTTGAACTGATACTTGATCCGCACACATTTAATCGAGTGCTTGCCTTAAACTGATGGAAGATTCGCTCCAAATCAGCTTGGCTTTCTGACATTTAGCCAGGTGAACGCTGCCAGCTAATAATAATAATAACAATAATAATACTACCCATAATAATATCGATATTTGTTGCGATGCAAATGCTGGGGAAGTGAGCTGCTTAGCTGCACCTCAAAACGACCGACGAAGACAATCAGCTGCCTCACATCAAGACCCCCTAGAACCTCAAGAACGCCCAGTACGACTCCATAGCGCCGTGAGTCACCCTGCCTTCAGACCCACTCCTGGGCAGAAGACTCGGCCAGGTCGGATCCCCACTGCCCCCCGCCTGAAACGAGGTGGCATGTTAACTGACAACAGGTGTTTGCTGCTCGCCGTCCGTCTTCGAGTCTTGCGGCCTGCTTGCCACATTTGCATTTGATATTTTGTAAGCTCGTTTCGCTGCCGCTGTTAACGCGCTCGTACTAAATACTTTCACACTTTGTCCCCGCTCTGCTCTCCTTTCGCAGCGATTGTGCTTTTCCGGCCGCGGACCCCTTAAGGATGTTCAAGTCAGCACACGACCTTGATGTGTTAATTTCCCTGCCAACTCTTGTCAGTCATTCGTCCAGGTGCACTTTTCAAAAAACCCGCGATAAAAGGGATTGTTACATTATCTTTGAAAAATATTTGTTTTTCATATTAATTTGATTAGAATAATGATGGATTTTCATGTTAATTATTAAGATTAACTATAACCATAAGATAATATTTAAATAGAAGCAATCTTCCAAAAGAAAAATTGGCATAAAGGATAATTTTAGTAATGGTTTTTCGAAAAATCTTATCTTCTTATGATTTAAAAAGGGAATTATTAGCTGTTAGAAAATTCTTAGCTTTTCAGCGCAGTTTTTCACTATCGTTAACCGACCAAATAAATTTCATAATATTTTTTTGAGTGCTCCGGGACTTTGAAGCGATGGCAGGAAAAAGGCTTGGGCTGTGTTCTTGAAAGGTGCTAGCAAAATCGGCCTGTGAAGTAGATTGCCCTAGCTAACTAGAATAAGTGCACACTCTGCGACTTGTAGAACACAGCAAACTTACAAGGCACTCGCCATAAGTACGAGTATATGGGGTCTGTCAATATTTGCGACACATGCAAAAGCAATCCAAGTTAGATTCTTCATTTGCCTGCAAGCGAGTCAGGGCAAAATGCAGTGGCAGAAAAAATGCCATGAAATTATACATTCTTAAAGTTTTAGAGATGTAAAATCCAAAAGTTCTAAAAGATGGATACAAGTGCAGAGAAAATACGAATAAAATAATGAAAGAAACTATGCATGTAACTTTTTTAGTTAACGAAACTTATGGATATATAAAGTAATCCTTTATAAATAGCCATCATATCAACTCCAATTCTTTAAAGATAATAACTTTACGAGCTCAGTAGATCTGCTGTTTTAATCTCCCCCAATTTGTAGTTAATCCCCTCTTTCACAAAAGCCCCAATTTCTTTCAGTGCCGCAGCTAAGGCCATTCCCATGGATCTTGCCTGGCTTTTCGGATTTTTGTAACAAATATTCTGGCAAATAAAGCTTTACACGCTATTTGCATTATAAAGCAAACATGTGCGGCGACTATATCTGGGCAGCCGTCCCGCTCGCACTTGACTTACATTGATTCTGTTATATAGTCGTAAAGTTTATTTGCCCTGCCCTTGCTTTTGTTGTTGTTGATCTAGCCATGTTTTATGGCCACACTAAAAAGTGCACTGGTCAACAAAAGATCGACGGGAGAAAACTTTCTCACCGAACTGTAGTGCCTGGGGTATAGCTTCTACTGGGCCGTCGTATAAGTGTCATATAGGGGAGTGTGTATATGGTTTGTATAATTAAACCATACGAAACCCGACAGTCGCGGACAGTTCGTCAGTTAGTCGGATTGTCGAGCGTTATCTGGCATCGCCATCTTCCTTTTGATTTTTTTTTGTTTTATGAATTCTATTCGTTAATGAAATTCACAAGTTCCCCATCTCCATCTCGAACTCCGATCCCCATCTCTGTGCCCATTTTAATGTTCGCATGATGGATGTGTCTCAAGAAACAGTGAAATGCTCGTTCCGTTTCTTCGATATCTGGATCCCCTGCGAACCTTTGAACTCACCTGCTTTTACTCGCTGATCAGCCGATCAAGTTAATCCAATTTATTTGCTTAGTGTTTCTATTTTGTTGCGCACTTAGGGTTTGCTTTTCCTAACATTGTGAACTTGCCGTTTAAGGTTTTGTGTATTTTCGTGTATTTTCCGTTGTTGCTGTTGCTTTGGCTTGCTATTTATTTTTTCGTTCACCTTGCGCCAATAAAACGTCACTTGAGCGTATAGAGTTGTTGCTGTTTTTGCTCAAATTGCACTTGACTTTTAGAACTTTAGGCGAGCGTGAAGCATGTTTAATATATATCTTTTGGGTATTTGAGTATGTGTGTTTGTGTTTTTTCAGCAGGGTGTATATCACATGTAGGCAAATTTTCGTAATAATTTCATTAAATAGGGTCTAAGACTCGGTTAGATTTAAATAAAAAGTTTGTGCTTTTTGTCTGGGTTTTAGTTTCTTTATTTTTGATTTATAAATAGAGATTTTTGTGTGACTTTTGTTTTCTCTACTTTTGCCATGTTTTTGTTTTGTAGAGTGACCACACCTTTGTGTGAGGGCACTCCTGGCTGCGCACGCGCACTTGCCCTGTATTTCTTTATTTTCCGCTTTCGTTTGCCGCTTTTAAACGCTTTTGCATAGTGAAGTATTTCTCTTTTTTTGCTTGGTATTATTTATAGATTATTATTTCAGATTTATTCCAATTAATTGTGTGATTTTTGAGCTTAATTTGCATGTGCTGATTTTTAGCGGCGGTCAAAAACAACGTAACGTAAGGCGACGCAACGACGACGGCGACGTGCGATCGAGCGTGCGAGCAAGAAGCGCGAGCTATCACTAAAGACTGATGTTAAGCAGTTCTGCAAAGTGCTCAGACCTCTGCGACTCGGCGACTCAGATGCTTTGCAATATCATCCGACGAACGCTCGGTAGCAAACTGAGCTGAGACTTCGGCTACCAGAGAAATACCAGCAACAGCAACAACAACATCTCGCTGGGGAGATGATACTACTATAAACAAAAACTACAAACTGGTCGAAGAAGCAGTAACAGAAACTGAAACAAAAACAAAAGACTGCAAAAGCGACAAACTCGAACGCCGCTGGAGTGCCATTGTGTGAGTGAGGAAGAAGACGATTCCGATTCTCTCTAACGGTTGATACACCCGAGCACTCATCCCCCGAAACAGAGAGAGCGGGAGAGGCTCATCGAGAGTTGAGTCTGGAAAGAGCGGCTTTGAGCCAGAAATGGTGTCTGTGTGAGCCGCGGTTTGAGTGATGTTAACGCGAACCGGAGTCATTTTGGTATTGAGTCGTATTTACAAAGCCATCGGATATTGAGTAAACTCTGTTTTCAAATTGAGATTTACTTAGTTAAACATTAAACGCTAATTTAATAATCGATATATTACTAGGATTGTAAGAAAAAATTGGTTGAATTAAGTATTTATTAATAAATTCCAATTTATATTTAGTTTATTTGTTAGTTTTATTGATATGTATTTGTAGTCCATATATTTTTTTGTTTGTTTCTGGGTTAAATTAAAATAATTTCCTATTTGATTTGATTACTTTTTAATCAGCTGTAAAAACCTTTCATTTGATTTATATATTTGCTAAAAGCAAAGTTAAAGCTGGTTTTTTTACAAACATTTAAAATCCAAAAATGTCTAAAAATGTTAGTTAAATAGTTCAAATTTTAAATACACAACATTCAAGGGTATTAATATTTACATTTTTATTTCCGAGAAGGATTTGATGCATTGTTTTTGACACTTGGTCCTCATAATAATTACAAATTTATTACTTATTTTACTACTAATTTATGCATCTTTTGTCTTGCATTTAAGAGTAGTCGAATGACTTATTAGTTATTAGATATTAATAGGTTTTTGTGCCTTTACCATTATACTAACTTCCCGGTTTCTCACTTATCATATTG
The DNA here is from genome assembly GCA_037075205.1 of Drosophila prostipennis. Classification (NCBI taxonomy): domain Eukaryota; kingdom Metazoa; phylum Arthropoda; class Insecta; order Diptera; family Drosophilidae; genus Drosophila; species Drosophila prostipennis. The sequence continues at coordinate 159,892 of JBAMCJ010007754.1, read as the reverse complement.
CACTCATTCATTTGACTCGCTCTCTCACCATTTTGTGCGGCTTTTGAGTGATTCACTCAGCAGTCACATACACGCGCGGATATATCTACTCGAAGAATTCGTTACCACATTTGATTGGCTCGATTAACACAATCGGAGCACCGTTATAACCAGTATACCCACACAGACAAGCGGTGAAGAGAGGAGAGTACTCAATTCGTCCAAAAGAGAGAGCGATCCACCAACACCATTGCAACTCTGGATCGTGCTCCAGTCGTCGTCGGGTGTTATAGATAAACGAGCCGATCCCGTTTGCCGTGGGCGAAAACGAGACCGTACCATATTGCCGTCTCCCCTTCATCGGGCCCCTATATATACCCGGCATATATGTTCTCGTTTTGCTGACCAATGCAGAGCAGCTGGGCCGAGAGCTACCCATACAAACGAGAGCGATCAATGAGAGCGATCACTCACACAGACGCACCCATCGAAATCGTATTAGCGGCTGCCGGTGGGCGTGGTCTATCGATCGGGTGGCATTCCCCACCGCCCACCGCCCATCCCGCCAAGGCCCCCCTTAATTCCCAGCGAACTGGATTGAAAGTGCGAGGGAGAGGGACTGAGTGCCTCAGAAAGAGAGGGGAGTACGCTAGGCCCGGAGTGATGGAGTTTTCCTAACGGTCTGCTCTTTTTCTTTTCTTTCCTTTTTGTTTTTTGCATCTTCCACTAGTTTTTCGCCCGTTTGGCAGTTGTCAAGCTGTCATAGTTTCGATCATTAAATGCGATATCTGTTGATAGCCATAAGACATTTTACGATATTACTAACATTGTTAGCTGGCGCCCCCTAGTGCGAAAGAGAGACAAACTCGCCGATCCGCAAGATTCCCGGTACCGTCTGCGGGATTAATGTATCATAAATAGCTTAGTTTCTAGAAATTACACCCCGAGCGTATGGTTATCGTTAAGTATAAATTATAATTAGCCATCTTTATGCCCAAGATCTACAAAATTGAATAGTTGCAGTCGCTGGCATAATATCAATTGATTACTAAATAGTGGCCGTTGGTAGTACCGGCTATTAAGCGGTCTATGAATATTCATAACCATAGCTCTTAAAGCGGAGAGTGCTTGGCGACGAGTAATGATATTTGCCCCTTCGCTGTATCATAAATAGGTATATCTACTTAATGGGCTAATTTACATATGTTACTCTCATGTATCTCGACTGGAAATGGCTTTAACAACAAAGGTGCATGAGTCTGGTAAATACGTTTGATCTTAAAATAATGTTTAATAATTTTGCTTCCGTCTATTCGTCAATAAAATATCCTGGTTCAAGATCAAATCTTGTTGTTATCTTACACTATCGAGCGATAGAATTATTTTGAATGTTTTTTTCTTTTCATTTATATTTTACTAATGATTCCTACTTCTTATTCTCAGTATTGTTCCATTCGATTTTATTCAGTTCCCACAACAATGGCCCTTTTGCCAGGCCAAACGCTTTCTTAATGAAACATTTTACAGATGTAAGTATTTTCCTTGGCAATTTCAAAATGGGCGTGAAGCCAGCTTATATCGTGGCTCAATACAATTTCTATACTAATTTTCCCACTTTTCCCTGCTTTCTCCTTGCGCATCGTCTTATCCCATTTTGACTTTCGGTAGGAAAATGTCACAGAAGTTAATCCAATTTGCTGTTTTACGACAGGGCACAAAAACAGAGAAAACCCGCAGCTCGTTATCATCTTGTTGCCTCTCGGTGGGAAGGGTAACCCTTCTGGCTTCGGTCGGGAAACGCCTCTCATTCTTGGGTTTCCTCCTTTAGAGGAAAATGGGGTGTTTTAAACCCATTACAAGGGCCCTTACCAGAAGCAGTTCGCTTTCCTCGTTCTCCTCTTGCGGTTTTCCGATTGCGGTTTCCTTTGCACCCGCACTCTCAGCCAGATACTTTTCACAAATTTTACGCTTTAATTTCCGCTTCTTCCATTTGCATATGGTTCGAGGGAGAAAGAGGAACAGAACGAAAGGGACAGCTAGAGCCAGCTAATCCTTGGTGAGCAACAGATTATCCCCGACAATTGTTTGTTCTTGATTTGTTTGTTATGGGTGCACAGCCGGGACTAAGGACTGATTCTCTATTCCCGTTGCTGTCTTTCTATTATACTACACTTGAAAAACTGAGGAGTAATTTTTAAGAGAGGAACAAATCTAGTTTTAGAACAATTTTAAAAGTTCATGAATTTTAGTTTAGGAAATTCAATTATTAAATTTTAGTACAACATCAAAAAAATAAACAAAATATTATAAGTTTTTAAATCTACAAAATATTTTGTTTTTTAAAATCTATAATAAATTTATTCTGCTGGAAAATGGTTATAAAAGAATTTAATTCCAAATTTCAATCCATAGTGTTATTTTTAGAAAGCAAAAAAATGTATTATTGTTAATTTTAAAAATCATAAATTTATTTTTCTTTATTATTCTCAGTTTGAAAAACATTCTCATATTTTATTAAAAGCGTTTGTAATATTTATTTTTATTTTTAAAAATATTTTCTTGAGGCTTCCTTGAGTTTTGGCAAGTGTATATTTTTCACAAAAATTCTGCCTTACAATTGCAACAATTGCAGTCGGGAAAGGCTCGAGGGGTTTCCTCTCTCGCCGCCTTTCTTTTCCTCCGCTTTTCCGCTGCGGGCCTCGCCCCTTTCTGGTTACACTTTAATGCGTTCTAATGTATGTGACTTTTGCCAGGATTTTCTCGTTTGCCATTTGCCGCCGCTTAAAACTCCAAACTCAAAACTCGAAACTCGAGTGACTTGCAGAATTCGGAATCGGTGAATTCGGAGCGGAATGTGTATGAAAATGGTCTAAAGTCGTCCTGACAATCGGACATCATCAATCACCAGCTCGATTTGTATTCCTGCCCAGCATGATCGGGCCCCTTTCGATCAATATAAATATTTCTGCTGAAATTAGGTTACAGGCTAATTGTGTCCATCCGCATGAGGCATCCAGTTTCGGCTTCAGTTCCAGCTCCAGTTTCAAAAAAAAGAGAAGAAGAGAAAACTTGTGTCATGCCAGGCTACCTTTATTTCAGTTTGAAGACTGTGCATACAATAAATTAATTATAAATGCATTAATCACTGCCAAAATCAACAGCAACAACAACCGGAGCTGAATTTTTGTATATTTTTGACAAATACTGACATGAGTGCTCCCCGCTCGCTGTTCATTTCACTTGGATTTCGGTTCGGTTTTTGGTTCGTTTTTCGATTTGAGCTTGGTTTCGGTTTTTGGTTCGATTCATTCTTTAAGGCGGCGCGTGAAATGAAAACAAAAATTTAAAACACGTTTTCGCGCTTATTTCTGACTAATTTATGCGTTCGATTTGAATTCGCCTCGTCGTTGACTCGATTCCGATTCGACAGAATTCTGTCTTTAAAACACTCTTTCGCGACTGGGGTATAGATTATCTTAAATAGTATAGTATATAAAACGCGAGGAAGAATAATGATTTAAAAGTAATATATAATATCTGAGATATTTTTAACAGGAAAACTAATTTAAATAATGTTTATTTTAACTAGAGACTGGTTGATATAAAACATTGTTTATAAGTCATAAATATTTTGATGTTTCCAATTCACTCATCTGTTAAAAAATGTATCAAATCATCGCTCATCCTTGAAGAGCATTTCCACTTCGTCAACGATTTGGTGTACCCTTAATTCATTTCTCAACCGAGTTTGATTTTGATTGAAAGCCAGCAAAGAAACGAAAGAAAACAAAATTGATTTCCACCTTGCGGCACTTCGATGCCCGATGCTCTTTGCATGTTTCACATTTGGCAGCCCCAGTGGTTTTATTCCGTTCCGATGGCTTTTATGCGGACAGAGATGTATGCAAATGAGATCATTGATCTGTTTTTGGTATCGATTTGTTTCTGAAGAGTTTGGAAAACTTGAAACCAAATCCAAATCATATTTGACCCTTAGGGGTCGCCACATGCCAAAATTAACGAAAACAGAAATGTTAATTTCGGCAGATGAAAAATGTGAACTGTTGACCATATCTCTCCATGTATATTTATATTTGTTTTGTTTCGCCTGTTCGTTTTGGTTTCTTTTGCTCTCTGTCCCCGTTCTACGAGCGCGAATTTGAATTTAATCAAATTAATTATGATTGTCAATGGAGCGAACTGCGCGATGATCAATTTTCAGTTGGAATCGAACTCGGGACCCCTTTGCCCCTCTGAGAGTTTGTAGAGTTCCGGGGACAGTGATAAATTGGCAGATCAGTCGGAGCCCTAAGGCGATATCAATCAGCTTTGGAAGTGGTCCAAACAAATTGCTCCACAATTCGAGCTCTCCAAAAAAAGAGCTGTATTAATCCTAGACTTTATGGCCCCTCCAAGAACAGCTTCCGTTTTGTCAAAAAAGCCAGACATTACCATTTCCCTTTTTGGCCGGGTTGCGTGCACAAAAGTCGGGCATTGTTATAATTTGGTTTTCTTGAGTTTTTCGGGAGAGAGATTTTCTCCAAATGTGGCCATAAAATGTGAACGAGTCGAACTTAAAATGCCATATTTAACAATTGTTCCACACATTCGGGGTTTGGTGGGAACCTGCCCGAAGTTGACATCACACATCACCCAGCATCAGCTGAGAAGAAAAGCCAAACTCTGTCCGTTCGGACCGATTTCAATGTGTAATTGTAACGCCTTTGTTGTTGCGTTATTAACACCTTGCAGCCAAATGGACTATGAAATCGTTGTTGTTGCTGCTTTGGCTGATGATGTTGGCCAGGTGCGAAAGGTTTTTAACCTCCCCCGCACCAAAACACACCAAAAGGTGTTCCAGAAAAACAAAGCTTTCGGTTCACTCTCCTCTTCGCTTGCCCGCCTGGAATTTCGTGAATTTATGCATAATGGACATACATTAAATTCATAACATCACGTTGGACCCACAAATGAACTCGGACTGCGGACTGCGGGCCTCTCTGAAGATGATGCTGTGAAAGAAGTTCGGTTTCGACCTGTGTTACTTTTCGGCCCGTTTTAGTGGGTCATAAATGGGGTAAGATTTTTCACAGCTGATTGCGAGAAACCCGCGCCCTGAATGCCCCAGCTCTGTACTCTGAATTTCGCCGAGTGGGTGATTCAGTTTAACCAGTCCAAGATGGCTAATTGGTATCGCAGCGATAAGCAGGAGGTTCCCATCTTCTCCCCAACAGATCTGATTCGAATCGGGTTTTGAAACTAAAGAACTATGTCAATAAAAGCCACGAAAGGATAAAAGAAGTTATTTGATGTTAAAACAAATAAATAACTGATAAAAGTATTTAAAAATACATTTTATTTAAAACAATTTTATGAGGTCCAAAATTTTACAATTAAACTTGTTATAAAAAGGGACTTTATTGCTTCATATTTAATATTCATTTTAAAGTTGTATCCTTGTAATTAAATATTCTTAAATACTTTTTTTAAGTTTTCCATCTAATTAATTAAAATTTTGTAAATTTGAAGCATTGGATGATTTTCCCAAGCACACCCAGAGTATCTCGAGTTCGTTGCTGGTCCGCTTTTCCGCATTTCCCATGGCAGGGTTATGTGAGAAAGTAGCCGGGCCAACAGATGGGCAATAAAATGGCCAGGCCCACAAAGGGGCATTTGGGCCGACAAGTGGTCTGGAGGACGGGAGGACAGGACCCGAACTTCAAAGTGGGGCGATGCTGGCACCTGCACTCCGGCCGTGGCATAGCAAATCACTTCGAAATGAATCATACATCGCGAAACCATGACACGAAGACCCAGAGATGAACTTGCGCTTGGCCTGGGTGCCAGTGCCTGGGTGCTGGAAAGAGGCGTTGACTGCGTGCCGACAATAAAATTATGAAAATGTATAAATCAAAGCTCCGGCGATTAGCGGGGAAAATCGCATAAAATATGTTTTCAATTTTCCCGCTGGCACACTGGAATTGGAATCCAATTTAACAGATGGATTGTCTCGCCTTTTCGCCAGCAGCCCGGGCTGAACTTGACCCAATGATATTTAGTTAGCCAGGCCGAGAGACAAAGGCAATGTCGGCCAGGAAAGTGGCAAAGTCAAAGGCAGTGGCAGTGGCAGTGGCAGTGGCATCTGCATTATGGCATTACGGTGGGTTGTGTTGTCTTCTGCTGCCATTGCCTCTTTCCCAGGTTGCCAGTTTACCAGGTTGCTAGCTCGCCAGCTTGCCAGTTTGCCAGTTCGGGCTGACAAATGACTAAGGTCGCCGCGCGTTTGCAGCACAATTGGCCCGATGGGGCGGTTTCTGTTTGGACGGGGCGGTAAGAAGGTCGTCGGATCGCTGGAGTCGTCTTAGCCAGTTCCAACTCTGATGCATCACACACCGCTCGGCAGCTGCAGTTGCGCCGGACGTCATAGAACACTCGAAAAAAATATACAAAATTGTAATTAATTAAAAATATATAGTTTCAAAGGTTTTAAGTCAATATTATTTAAATCTAATCCACTGACCACTGCGTTAATAAAAAGCTTATAGAGCTAAGATAAAATGATAAATAAATTAGAAATTTAAAAAAATATACATGCTTAAATTAACCATTTTAAAATATTTAAAACAAAAGAGTTCTAAATACAGCCCATAATTTGATGACTAGTTAAGTAATCACTTGAAGTTTTACAAACGTAACTTTTACTTTAGCTGAGCTATTGAAATTATAAATAGATGTATAGAAAAATATTTGTTTTAAAAATACTTCTTTCGTTTAAGAGTCCTGTTTATTAATTTATCTTTCTTATTGAATACATTTTTTTGAATGAGATTGGTTTCAGAAGTTCCAAGTCCTTCTAAAGTTTAGGTAGTTAATTAATATCTATTTTTACGACATATGCCCATTTCTTTCAGTGTAGACGTAGCCCAAGAAGCCTCAACTTCGCATCCGAGCAGGTGTTCCGCTACACACAAAAGACACAGAAACCTCAACTGAAGCTGTTTGATGCGCACGAATTCCGTTTTTAGCTGAAGCTTAGGCGATGCCAGTTTTCAGTTTTCAGTTTTCAGTTTTCCATTTTGCCGCAATAAAATTTTAATAAGATTTTTCCCCTAGAATATACATATAGCCGAATCGTGATGCAGCTCATCGCTCCAAACTCCCAGCTTTTCAGCGTTTTGTGTGGCAATCGATCGCAGCTCCATTTTTGTACTGCTTCGCCTGGCGAAATCCAAACAAAACTCCGCACTTTTGAAGGCTCTCCATCCGATGCCTCTATATAATATTGTTTATTGAGTAGGTCTGCACGTGTGTGTCGGTGTATTGTATTGTTAATGCAAATTGTGCTAAAAACGCTAAACGTTGTTAATGACAGTCGACGTCGACGGAGCCGAGTGTTGAGCTGAAAAGATGGCGATAGATGCACTTTGGGTGTGTCGACTGTTTGTCTAATAGAAAAACGAAGAAAAAAACGCAATCAATATATTTCTATATTATATAGACAATAATTGCAAAATAAACGATCGGACGATTGTGTGGTTAATTGTTCGATGTCGTCGAATATGTACACGTACAGAAATTCGATTTTCTACTTGGCTTGATATAGGCTTTGGTGTTTGCTTCGCAATCAAAACAGTACTAATTGGATAGCAAATTTCAGAGCTGTAGGTCAGACTCATAGATACAAAAATAAATTTATTTTAAGAAAATTAAATTTGCATAATAAAAATGGCACACCAATATTGATTAATTTGTAGAAAATATATCTTATATATATACTTAAGGAACCTTATCAAAAATAAATTTATTTTAAGAAAATTAAATTTGCATAATAAAAGCAGTTCCAAAAATATAGATAAATTTGTAGAAAACTAAGTTATCTCTTAATGAATTTACTTAAGGAACCTTATCACCTATCCAGATCTAACATCCAATACTTCAAAGTCAAGTCCGCTGAGTTTGAAAGACATAAACCTTTAAGTGCCTCCTTCCCACATGTTATCGCTCATTTGTTGGGTATAGCCAACTAAATCTTGATGCTGTCAAAATTTGTTAGTTTTCCGAAACGAAACTGGCAATTAAGATGCAGTTTAGCTGCCATAATACTGCTGTTGCCGAATACCCTTCTGGATCTTGGATCTTGATCGGCCCTAACTGTTGACCCTCACGCTTGATCACTCAATTAGCCTGACCGCACACGGCGAACCAGAGAGAGAGGGCTCCTAACTAATAACTCCAAGGCCCCGGCTCCAGATGTTCCTGACATCGCCCACAGCCGTCAACACTGGGCTATAAATGTGTATTATGAACACCCGAAAAAGCAGGGGTGTGGCTGAAAAAAAAAAAAAAACGGAGAGATGCCCGAAGGATAAAGAAAGAAATCATTAAAATTTGGAAAACGGCCCGGAAAAAAAGAACAAACCTGACTAAGCCAGAGATGATGAAAAGAACGTGTGTCGCAGATTAAAATTTCCATGTTTAGTTGAAAAAATAATGCAGAAATCATGAGCATAAACAGAAATTGTCATCGGCCTTTGGCGACCCAACCTAAACAAGCAATAATATTTGCCTTTCGGCATTTTGCGCATTTAGAGCGCTCACGCATGTAATTAGGAATAAACTGAACTGAGGCCAAACTGAAAGTAGAGAACTCAAAGCCGGAGACTATAGATAGCAGGCAGTTTATCCCTAAGTCGCTGGATTTTCGAAACACTCGTCGTTTGGGAAAATGTGTGTGTGTGCCAACAAAAGGCTTATTTAAATGTGCATTAGAGCCCCTCGCCTTAACCCTAAGTCGTGTCACATGTCAACAATTTTCCAAGACTGCGAGCTGGAAACTTCCTGTCCGGCGATTAAAGAAAGTTCCTGGCTAAATGGGAAGTGGGAACTACCAGTTTTCCCCCAAAAAGAGACGAACAACATATGGTCGATTTCATGGTCAAAAACAACAGAGCGATCGTAAATTGTAACTGGTAGTTAGTTCAGGTTTTTCGGTTCTTGGGCTGTTGATACAGTCATTAGGCCACCGCTACCGATCATCCCCCGGTTAATTGGCCTGAAATTAGGCTGTCATCGTCAGTTAGGAATTCAGTTTCAGGAAGTGCAGGAAACATCGCTGTGGGTCTCGATCGTCTCGATCATCTTGCGGCCGAAAGGCTTCTGCCGTCAGCTGTTCGTATGTTCGTAATCCCTAATAGTGCGATCATTATAATAGCATCATCGTCTATTTGCAATCAAACAAACTCACACAGTTTTTCGTTGATTAATAAACTGGGGATTATTCATAAGCCACAAAGAGCCAGCTTCTTGTTAATGAGCTCCATCGTGATGAGTTTCTCGAGTGAGTCGAGTGTCGAAGTTTGATGTCTGAGGTCATGCCGTGGATTTATTTCCATCGCTCATAGATCATATTTCTCGCAAAGGGGGCGGTAGCCCAACACCTGCGTATTATCCGAATCCACCGTTGAAATTTCCGCATTCCGCTGACCCACAAACTGGCTATCCGATTCGATCGGAACGCTACACGATCGTCAAAAAAATAAAATACAGTGGAATATCCAAGATCTAGCCCGATATATTTTCCCTTTTGTGCATAATAAATCACACACTTTTTCTTTCGCTGCTGGCGTGGGAATTGAAAACAGTGAAATGGTTTCAATAATCAACGGAGAAACAAAAACCTAATCAATTAAAGTCTCTTATCATTGCGGTGCATCGGCCAGCGCTAACGAATAATATTTTTTTCGGCTTGAAAGTGTTTTGTTCAGCTCACGAAGTGCTTGTAAAACAAATCGAAATAGTGGAAGGGGAAGAAGTGGAAGAAATCGAATTATAAGTACTCTGTAAGGGTTTATATATTTAAATTGAATTTTTTTAAAATAATTTTGATTTAATAATTTAGTTGAACTACTGGCAAATATTATTATTTACCACCACATTAAAAAACTAATATTAAATTATGATAATATAATTTTCCATCACATTATTCGAAATCCCCATCCCTTCCAACATTTACAGGGTATCATCCGTTTTTTGAGGCTATTCGAAAGGAGTTTTTGTTTGATTGAAAATCCAATTACCGATCATTGACAGTTACGTTGAGTTGCTTGTACTAATTTCAAGAGGCCGGGGGAAACGGCGAAACAATTCGGGGTGGAAGCAGAAGGACAGTCATCAATCAAGTCACGGCCGACAGTCCATGCAAAATTATATCATGTGTTAAAAGTTATGACGGATCATCGGAGGTGTAAAGTGTCGTTGGCACTGCCCTCCTTCAATTTGGCTCTTCCTTTTATTGTTTTGTCTTCTCTTTTTTCGCACAGCTTGAGTTTTTGGTAATACATCCACTTTTCCGTCCATTACTCATCGCATTCAACGAGCGGCGGAAAGAAAAATAAATACGCCCAATCAAAGCGATCGTTCGACACAAACAAAAGGATCGTTCGAGATTTTTATACAACGCTTTTTGATTCCGAATTGACAGGCGGCATACAAATCCCCCGATTGTTGTTATAAATTAGCTCAAAACCCATGCACAATGCACTCGGCCATCAATCATACAAAGGAACCTATACTCCTCCGACTGCGATATGTTATAAATGTTTTCATTTATAAGGCAGTTCGTTAAACCGAAGATTCCTCACCTCGGCGAGGCCATTTCCACCTGCGAATCGGATCGCCACGGATCTGGGATCTCAGATCTAAGATTCTTTGGGACTATAACCTTAATTGACTCGACCCAAGCAAGTTGAGTTTTATCGGGCTGTGTCTATCGTATTTTCTGCTGTCAAAGCTCAATATCTGTGACTATCAATTGTTTTCGCATCTGAGTTATCTTTTTTAATTTCAAGCCCGGCTTTGCCCTCTGACCCGGGTCAAAGTTGAGTATGCGAGTGTGTGTGGGTCTCCTTTTTTCCCCATGTCGCGTGTTTCATTAGAGGCGACAAACAAACACAGCCAGTCCACAGATTTCCAGCAATGATCAGCCCGCGGACCGCGGCTCTCATAGTCTCGCATCCACAGAGAAAAATGTTAATAGCTTTGCAGAATTTATTTTTAAAGGTTCTTGTTGTTACAAAAATATTTAGAAAAGTTACACCTTAAATGGGGAATAAGGAGAGGTATAAATTATATTTTAGTCAACTAATATTTGCTCCAAAATGTATCTTTCTTGCTGTGTAGCACATTGCACACTGCATATTGTGACCTCAAAAATAACGAACGTGCGGTAAAAGCGTCGCCAACCTCAGAGAGCTCTAACCTGGCCAAAAGCAACACACTCGCACACACTCTTTGGGCCAAGAGTCTTGGTCCAGTCAGCAAGAGTAGCAGCATCACAGGCAGCAGACTGCTCCTCCTCCCAGTTTCGTATTTTTTCTGTTTTTTTTTGCGACGTGCCACACCTGTTTTATGTAGTCAAGCTCTTCTCTGCCTTAGAACCAGGCATCCAGACATCCACAGAGAGAAAATAAGAAGATTTTTAAATTAAAGCCGCTCTAGGAAATTTTACTAGAAAGGGTTAAGGCCCTTAACTGCCAAAAAAAAAGGAAACATGTTGAATAAAACCCAAAAACAACCAAATACAATATTTTTTAAAATATTGAACACTTGATGTAGGGACATATTTCTGGAAAATAAGAGTTTGATGGAGCTTTTCTGGCTAGATCTAAACAATTATGTATCTGTTCTGAAAAAGTCTAAAAATGGCAGCCCTGGTTAAGGGATTAAAAATCTTTTAACGTCTTTTTCAAGAAACTTATAATATTATTTATATTATATTATATTATATTATTCAATAAATTAAATAAATTGTAAACATGGTTTTTGAATATAGATAGATATGTTGATCATTTCGTGCAAAATTCTTCATTTATTACGTTTTGTAATTTATATTTGATTTTCAACTTTATATTATTAAAATTTTAATATTTAATATATTCATAATTCTCTATTCCTCAATCACTTTTCTTTTCTTTTGGTGCAGCCAGCGCCTTGTGAGAATTTTTGTTGTTCTTTTTTTGGGGTGAAGAGGGGGTACTTTGTGGGCAACAATTTTTCGGTCTCTAAACTGACCTTAGCCAGAGATCTGGCTCTGGGAGCTGGCAAACGCATTTCTGATAATAATGGACTGTATTAACCGTTAGCCAAAGTTGAGGCCAGGCAGCTTCGGGCCGGGCCTTTACCTCTTTACCTCCATGCATGTGGCCACAACAAGCTGCGGCAATCAGTGGACATTTTAAGATTTTCCAACTTCGGCGGTGGGAAATTGCTGGTCAGATTTTCGCCGAAAAAATAAAAAGAAGAAGAAGAAAGGAAAAGGCACTAGAAGAAATGAAAATAGGGGGAGCGAAATTGAAATGAAGAGAAGGAAAAATACCTTTGACAGCTGGGGCTTTCACTCTCGGTCTTTAATGTCGCCTGTCCCTAAACAATTTGAACTTGTCAAGCGTAATCAGTTTTCCTTTCATTTAGCCTGACATTTGCCGCCGCCAACGAAGCTGGTCGACGTTGACACATGGCCATGTCATCTTAGCCACCAGACACCAGAGTGTCCGGCTTCTCGGCCAGAAATGCAGACGCAGACGTGGACGCAGCTCGTTGGCAATTATCAAAAAGCGCGCAACTTTTCACACGCAGCCGATCGCAGTCGCATTTCTGGGATGCTGCAGTCGGTCGCAGTTGCAATAGCCGCCGATACACCGGTGTCACTAATTACGGCTCATTATAGTGACCAAAGTGTAACATGTTGTCAGCGGCGAGGACAACAAGCAAATGTAAGGGGGAAAAATAGAAAAAGGAGCCAGTGATGATATGATCGCAATCTGGAATACCCTAACAATTAAAGAGATATGTATTAGAGGTTAAGATATGGATATTATAAAATTCGTATTAATAAGATCTGATTTTACCAATAGAGATTACCATGAAATTATTATTCAGTTTTAGATTCGGTGTTTCATTAAAGAAGTATTAGAAATTAAATTTTCATTCAGATGTTTTTTATAAGTTTTTTTAAAACATATTCAGATGTCCAATTAATAAAACGATTAATAGATTAACAGTAGCAAAATTTTATCAAAGGAGATAACAACAAAATGTAAGATAATTCTTGTCAAAATCTACAAGTATTGAAATATTGAAAAAACCTAAAAAAATAATATTTATTTATTTTTAGTTAGGTAGGTAGAATATTTTTGTACATTTTATGGAACCTAGTACTTTTTTTTTTACCAATTATTGCCTCTCCCATGGGCGTCACTTATCATATAATTTACCTTATTTATAATACTCTCCGCCAAAGATATACAATTGTATTTATCAGGCGCAAACAAGTTAGTTTATTTCGAGTTAAATGGGGAAAACACCTATCCTTACTTTAACCTAGGAATCTCTGGAAGTGATGATGTTTAATCCGTGGCTAATTGAGTTCCCACATTAGAAAACTCTTTTCTATTTATGGCCTCAACATATACTTCTTAAGTTTATCGTATAACATTCATTCTGGTGGCCGAGGCAAAAGTAATCGCAAAGTTATCATACCCACACTCCCTGTTTTCCGACTCGTGGCTCACACATGCGGCGGATGGAGTTGGAGTCGAAATCGAAGTTGGAGACGAGGCTGAAGTCAAAGTTGGAGGAGATATCCAAACACCTGACAGTTGACTGTTGGCGCTAACGCTAGGCCTTCGTGTTATTTCTGTCGAGTGACCATTTTTGGGCAGCCAAGTTTCGTGTGAGTTTCGATCGAAAGTGCAGCAAACGCAATTCCCAACTATTTGCTTTGTCCACTAAAATTCTACGGCGTAGTGTTTCGAGAGCCCAACAATTAAGTTCTCGAAGAAGACAGGCTGGCTTGTTCGGAATTACGAAATTCATAGTCAAGCCAGGCGAAATGTCAATTTCGGAGCCGGTCTTCAAAATTAGCTCCATTACGGAGCCCGATCGATCCATCGATCTTGGCTGTGAAAACCATTTCAAGTGGTTTCAGCAGCCCAAAAAACCGAAAAACCCTTGTATATATCAATTGAGCGATACTCTCACTTGAGACGAAGCCCAGAGTCGTTTGCTACACGAGTTGCCCGAATCACTTATGAAAATCGCTTGAGAAACCCTTGAAAGCCGACGACGATCAGAGTCGTTCAAAGTTCGTGTCAACATCATCAATTTTGATCAATATGTATGGTCTAATGCTCTCCCTCTCCATCTATAAAGATGTACAGTTGAGGACGGGAAAATAGGAGTATCGGGATGTAGAAAAAATTTATATTTAAAAAAAATTTATTAATAATTTTAAAAAAAAAAGGGTTTTTCTTTTTTCTTTTAATTTTTAAAATATTCTCATATATTTTTAGTCTACTATTATTTCTACCACTGCTGTCTTTCTGCATATATCTCTCTCTATCTGCCATTTAAACGGCTCCTTTGCCTTCGGGGCCCGATCGTGTTTGAGTTCATCGCATTCGTCTCCGATCGTAGACTCGACAAAAATATGGAAAATTACAATTATTAGGCATTTGGCTTGTTTGTTTATTGGTAGGTGTATTGAGGTTATACGCTAAATGATACATCGATCGTTTGAATAGAGCGATCGAGCAAAACGATCCGGCGCGATCAGCGCGATCGTTCAATTGATTGCCCGCCCGATCGGCCGATCGGCCAGCGGACAAGTGAAAATCTCTGGACGAGACCGACTGGAAGATGAATGAAAATTGCTGCCTAAATGGCAGCGGACATGATCGGCTCGATCATCACTCCTGGCATGATCACTTTCTTTTCGGACTGGCCGGGGAAAATCCCCGAGTGGTGACATGTGTTCGTATGGGAGATGGGTCGCCTCAACTCTTGACCCAGCTGCCTGGGCTAAGCTAAGCAATTATGCTCTCGATGATCCCCGTTGATCTTGATCATGATCTTCATCTCCATCTTCATCATGATCAATGTCCGAGATCATCTGGAGCGGGGACTTCTTCGTCTAGTTAAGTGACGCCCTAGGGCCGCTCGCCGGCGACCCTGTTTAAGTTTATAAAAACTCATTATAATGTCTTATAAATGCACTTGTATCAAGTGGGATTTCTTGATTGCCGTCTCCGTCTGTGGCCCCCCCCCCCCTTTCCCTTCCTCCGCTCTCTCTTTCGCCCCAAACACCCCCAACTTTGCTTTTGGCCTGATCTTTAGCTGCTCCTTTTCTTGGTCGCCCTGTCTCTGGCACTTGGAAAAATATTAACAGATATAGATTTAATATGATATAATTATAACAGGTCTTAATGTTCTTCAACATTAATTAAGACTCATAGAACTAGTAAGATATTGTATTATATCATAGTTAAATTTTCATGCATATGGTAATTTAAAGCTCATTCACTATAATATGATTTTAATATATTATTATTATTAGATTAAATTAAACCTTTTTTTTCAGTGCTCTCGCTGGGTGTCTGTCTTGGAGACTGGGCCTTGCTCTAAACTCAAGTTGAGTCGACTCTACTCGACTCAACTCTCGGTTCGGCTTGGGGTCCGGGCTCCCATGCTCTCATGCTTAGACACATAGTTCGCTCAAGATCATAACATGACCTTTTGACTGGCAGTGATTTCAACGCCCACGCGTATAAAACAGACCCAACAGCACCACCGCACCACCGAACCACCGCAGAAAGCCAAAAAGCAGGCAGAAGGCAGAAGGCAACCACGCCGATCTGGCTCTGTGGTCTCTGTATGTTTATGGAAAATGGGTTATGAGATATTTCGCTGGCCTTTATCTGTTGGCCATTTCTATTTTGACCATGGGAAATAAATTCCCTGAGCCCGGGTAGGTTGGTCCCTCCGCTAATCGAATGGACAGACTGAAATCTGGACGAGGAAGAGGAAAAGCCAGCCAGCCACGAAGGACGTTCGTTCTGCATTTTACACCTACGCTGGCCTGGCCCGAAGGTTCTAAGATTCCGCTGGATAACTTGGAGCAACAAGTCCCCTTTACTTCCTCATATATGCGGTAATTGAACTTACGCGTGTGGGGATAGTCCACCCTTGATGGAAAATCGATAGACACCAAACCCCGAGCATTCGATCGGAGGAGTCTTCCTTGTTTTCTTGGTTGTCCTTTTGGTTTGTACAGCAACAAACAGCGAATAGAGTGTGTATTTTTGGAACAGACATCGGGCACGCGATGATTGCTTTAGTTTCGGGACGCCCCACCGCCCACATAACAAGTTTACCCGACTGCATTAACCCACTGCCAAAAGCGAGTGCAAGGACTGCCCCCACCAAAAAGGAAAAAGGAAGGTTAAGTCATGCTTAATGAATTTTGGATACCTTAACTTGGTAATGGGAATCATTCAAAGAGGAGAAGAATATATTTTAAATAGTTCTAAAAATGTTAATTCAGGAGATTACCTCTTTCAAAGAGATTATAAATTATTTAAGCAAGGATTGTGTGGATTTATATTTATATCATGGCAACCTAGAGAAAGTTTAACAACATTCTGTGAATTTATATTCTAAATAGTACAGTAAGTGTGTTTAATTTAGTATTATAATTTGTAATATCTCTTTTTCATATTCCTAGATGGTAAACCTCCTATAATATTTAAGATACCCCTTCGTAACATACGTAAATTGGCTTTGTTTACTCCTTGAATGGGGCTCGTTGTTGCCAGGACAACCCGCTGGCATTCCAATGCAAAACAAATCGAATTTCGGCTGTCGCTGCCCGGGGTTCGAAGGAATTTCAGTGAGGCTCCTGCACAGCCTTGGTGTGGTGCTTCACCGAGTGCTAGGATTTCAGCCGACCTTAGATATATTTTTAAATCTATATCTGTTTCTGTTCTGTAAAGTAGAAGTGCAATGAACTGACATGATTACGGGACCGGAGGCCAGGCAAACGCACAGGTTGTTGGACCTGAAGAAGCAGCAATGGGCCAAGGAGAGAGGTGGGTTTATGGCAAATGTATATTTATGAAATATATTTTATTAATATTATATTATCCCACTTTAGAGGAAATAGCACGCATGGATGAGATGTACCATCACCAGCACACCTCGCACCACAAGATCGAGCGCACCTCCATTCGCACCTACTACTCCAACTTGGATCTCAGCCAGAGTTGCACCTCCAACCAGACTTCCAGTCACTCGCGACGCGCGAATCAGGGTCCCGACCTGCAGTTGATCCTCCGCCAGCCGGAGTTTCGGCAGGGCAGCCAGGCGTATATGAACCAGCTGGAGCGGTATATCGACGATCTGGACGTGGATGCCGATGCGGACTTCGAGGACGAGGACGAGTCCATGTATCGCCGCGGCAGGAGGGGCAGCTATGCTCCTGGAATGACCTCCAGGCAGCTGCAGAATCCCGCTCGCTATGCGGAACTGGTGCCCACATCCCTGCAAACGGCCAAGGGAAGGATGCAGAATTCGCGACAGGAGGCGCAGCAGCAGTTGAAGCTGCAGCACCAGCAGCTTTTGCTGCAACAGCAACAGCAGCAGCAGCAACAGCAGCGCCTGCGGAGTCCCAGTTTGCCAGCCATTCGGCAGAGGGTGAGGCACCAGGAGAAGTCGGGGAAGCCAACTGACATTGATCCCGGCAACGGGGCACAGGCACAGGCACATCGATTAAACAATGCCCCTGGAGGGGGAGGAGCTCCCGGTTGCCAGGAGGAGGACACTTCCGGCTATCTGAGCGATACGCCCAAGAATCCCCACACCCCGGACATTTGGTTCAACGACGGTGCGAGCCAAATCGAGAGCATTAGTGGAATGGGCAGTGCCAGTGTCCTGGACGGCGGAAGTGTGGGCGCCGTGGGAGGGGGCGTGGCCGGGTGCCGCCGCCTCCGCCGATCGATACAGGCGGGCACGGCCACGGCTGCACCGATTCCTGCACCGATTTCCATACCCCTTCCCCTACCCCACCCACATCGTCAGCCACCACCCCCTCGGGAGAATCCGCTGGGCAAGGTGTACACCATCAAGGGACGACGTGTGCCAGGGCAGGGATACGAGCCCCTTGCCGCCGATGGATACATGGCCGATGGGTGAGTAACCAAGTGACCCAATCGCACAGAAAACAAATGAGCCAACTGCAATTAAACAATAAGTGAATCAACTGCTGGTTACCCACATTATTACATTTATAACTTCCTATCAAGTAAATATTATTACACTGCTAAGAAAAGTGGTAGTAAAAATAAATATCTGCATATTTAATTGAAAGATGCGTAATACCTAATTGAATTAAATACAGAACGTAATATTTAATTTTAGAAAAATATTAAATTGCATGATTAAATTTAAAAAATATTTTAATCAAGGACGAAATTATTAGGTTCGATGCTATCCATATTTACTTTTAATTAAATTTCATATTCAAATCTAAATTTGAAATACTTAAATATAATATTTTCATTTTTAAATTATTACACTGCTAAAAAAAGGAAAAGTAGAAATAAATATCGTAGTACTTAATTGAATTAAATACAGAACGTAATATTAAATTGCATGATTAAATTTAAAAAATACTTTAATCATGGAAGAAATTGTTTGATTCGATACTAGCCATATTTACTTTTAATTAAATTTCATATTCAAATCAAAATTTCAAATACTTAAAATAATATTTTAATTTTTAAAATAAATAATAAGCGCAATGGAAATAAGGCGTACTCACAGTGTATGAATTTAAAAATAAGTTATTAAATTCGTATATTTTAGAATTTATCGAAATGTTTTTTAATTTCATTAACTGAATTATTCTACATTCAAATAATACACTTAGTTTGATAAAATTGCTAATATTTCTAGAAAAATGTATCTAGTATCCATATTTAAGATGAATATTATATATAAATTTAATTTGTTTTCTTTATTTTTATATATTTATTACCATAATATTTTTTTTTAACTCTAAAATGTTTTTTTATTATTCCTTTAGATACTCTTATATGCCAGCTCCGCCCAGCTCCTCGAACATGAGCATGAGCCGCGACGTCTCCACCTCGAACACCTACCAGGTGCACATCGGCAACCCGGAGCAGAGCGACTTCTATGTCCACGAGCAGCACGAAAGGGAGCGGGCTCGCTGGGCCAACTTCAATGGGGGCGGGGGCCATCAGGCCGCCCAGCAGCCGCCAGGATGGCTCAGTCGCGGCATGCACGACCTCAAGGACAGCGAGGATGATGTGCAGTCCATGCAGTCGTCCTCCACCTACCTGAGGGGTCAGAATGCCCCACTGGATGCCCACACGCTGGCCGAGCGAATGGACAAGAGACGTAAGGCGGCCGAGTATCACAATGCCATCAAAAAGCAGCTTCACGAGCGGGAAATGATCACGGAAGTGGGAGCTGGAACGCCACCGGCAGGAGGAGCAGATCGAGGAGGAGCGCATCCGCCGGCAGAAGCAATTGGAGCAGGAGCGTCTGGAGTTCGAGCGGAGAACGCTGGTGGAACGCGAGGAGGCCCAGCAGAAGAAGCAGCAAGTGATGCTGGATGCCATACAAAAGGCCGAAGTGGCGGCCAAGTTGGAGAAGCAAATGAAGCGAATGGTTCGCCAGCCATCGAAAGTATCCCAGGACACCGAGGAGGATGAGTACCGAGCTACTCAGAGTTCAGTCAGTGGAGGAGGACGAGGAGGAGGAGCTGCAAACTACGGGAGAAGAACCATTACCACAGGAAAAAGAGGAACAACAAGAAGAATCCAATACACCAAGGGCTGCACCACCGGTGATTACAGAGGAAAAGGTCCTGATAGGCACGCCCATCAACCTGCGACGCACCATCACGAAGCCCATTAAGCAACCCAAGGATCCCAAGAAAGAGGAACCAAAAGGACCCAGGCAGACCTCTTTCCTGGGCGAAGACAAGGAGAACATGGCTCTGCTGATGCAGCCGGCTACCCTGATTCCCCTGCCGGTTACCAGCGATATTTTTGGACTCCAAAACGCCATCGGTAACCTCCAGATAGCCACCTACTTTATGCAGCAACCCATGCAGAAGCCTCCCCAAACACCGAGCTGCTATTCAAAGGCCACGATGACCCATCGCACAGACACCTCGATTTACACGGAGGATGGCTATCAGGCGGAAAAGGAGGAGGAGGACCCCATGGAGACGGCGAGATCGGGAACTGTCTGCTTCTCCCCGGACTCCTTGGAGGTGGATGTGGCTCCAGTTTCGGTGCCCGAACAGGATAAACTGGCACTGATACCCCTCAAGACGCCGCTGCAACTGGGAAATCTCGGCGGTTCCGATGAGAGGGATGAACGCAACCACGAGGCACTGGGTCACCAGGCGGATGTGGAGACCCAAACGGAGCTGCCGCTCAACTGCGACCTCTGCCTGTTCCACGATAACTTCTACAAGGTTCTGCTTAAAAGGGAGGTCTCCACCACCACCACCACCCAGACATCCAAGTCGCAGACGCAACCCGCCAAGGAATCCACTGCTGAAAAGGATCACGAGACCACAACTACCACCACCACCACCACAACGACCACGTTCAAGGCCAAGAGCAAGGACAAGGACAAGGACAAGAGTCTGAAGAAGAACCTGGGCAAGGACAAGGACGCCAACAAGATGGACGATCGACCGAAATGGGGTGTCAATCGTCCGGTGGTCCAGTATGTCAAGGCCAGCGATCGGGATCCATTCTGCCTGCGCAAGAAGAAGAACCACCCGAGCACGGCGAAGCCACCACGATCCCTGTCGATGGACTCCAGACTAGATACGGTGGCCACGCTGCCCGAGGATCGGTTGATGAACATCGCCGGAGGACCTCCGTCGGCAGCGGGCGAACAGGAAGAGGAGGGCTTCCTCCTCAAGGCCCGCAACGTGTGCACCGAGATCCTGCCCATTAAGACGGACGACAAGGGTCGCATCTTCCTCAACTTTCGCGAGGCCAGCGCCATTATGAACGAGGACGAGATCAAGGACAAGCTGCGTCAGAAGTACTTCAATTTCGGCAGGATTCTTCCACGGAGAAGTTGGGCCTCGGCCACCCAGCACGCGCTGCCTTTCAGTGGGGTTACCACGGCTCCTCCGCAGGGAGTGGGAGGGGGAGTGGGTGACTTGGCGGACGATTGAGGTCAACTAAAGGTCACCATTAAACTATTTACCAACCAGGAATCTTTTACCATGCATTAACTCATAACTAGAACGACTGTAAACCATTTATGTAAAACCTTTAAATATATCAATTTGTATTGCAAGCACCTAAATCGGAATTTATTTATAATGTGATCAAATATTTAAGAGGGGAAGTGTGTGGAAATTTTTTATAAAATAGCTATGCTAATTATTTTGAAATTTATTTTCTGTTTATTTACTTTTATATTACACACAAAAAAAACTTGATAAAATTAATCAATATAATTGTCAAACAGTCCCCAACTACAAAAATTGTCAATTCTACCAATTAAATAGTTACTTTTACAACACAAATACACACAATTAGCACAGACACACACCCAAAGCAAAAATACACGTAGCTATTTTTTATAGTTACGTAACTATCCGTATAGGTAAATTTTACCAATCAAATTTTTTTGAGTGTAAAAGTAAAAAAATTTTTTATAAAATGTAATAAACTATAAATTTAGTAAAGATATCATTTAATGGAAATTAAGTAACATTCTATGTAATTTACGTTAATATTTTGCATTTTAATTTATTTAATTATTTAGTTTAAGTGGTTCATTCGTAAAGTCTGTCTGTTAACTGTGACTAAGAGCTACAAACTATTTTCCTTCTCTGTACTCGTACCTTAATTTTCCCTAAGACAACGCCTAAAAATACTAATTTCCCCAAAGCCATTCCAAAATGCCTTCGAAGGTGTAATGACTTGCCTAACATACTCCAAACTTGGCTACTTGTTCTGGCGAAATTGCCTGCCCGTGAGAAAGGACTATTCGTGTGTCTGGGATTTTTCGGCTGCCTAGATGCGGATTCCCCGTCCTCGTCAGGCCTTCGACCAGGTCTATTAGCAACATTGTTGCGGGGTCTTAACGCTCTGAAAGCCACAAATCAAGCAATGCTGCCACATTGTTCACGGCGAGCTGCTGAGCGCTGTGTTGCTGATCTCTGGCCAGATATGAGGGTAGATCTTTGGCTTTGACTTTGGCTTTGGTGGTCGGAGAGTCTGTTACACTTTCACAGAACTCAAAATGTCGTATTTCACGCATTTTTACGAGCGTTCGCGTAAATTTATGCGAAAAATCATAAATAACCTGGGCATAAGCGGCCTTCCAGGTTCATCGAGTCCTCGGCAAACAAATTTTTATTTGCCTCGAGGGGCGTTCTTTTTGTTTCTTGTTCTGCCTTATTTTTGCAGCAAGTGGGCGCTGCATTTTTCTGTTAATTAACGCATTTTGTGCGTTGTGTAACTATGGGATATCTTTTGGCAGTCGTTTTTGTGATCCGAACTCCACACGTAACAACAATGCAGCCATTGAGGAATTAATTGCATGCCTTTGCAGGTTCTCTCGTTCTAACTTCCAAAATCCACAGAAAAACGGAGCCAAGGCGAGGTCGATCCCCATACCTCCCCCTTTTCCGCCTTCTTTTATTTAAACACCCCACCAACTACAACTACAACAAGTTCAATGCCTCGGAATTAAAATTGACCTTATGTTCTTGGTTAGTTTGCACACTAAGTTGGGTAGGTCAACACTTGAAAATATTACACAACTTTATTTACAATACTAAATAAATATTTTAGAACATTTCTCCAAAATTATATCTTTTCTATCTATTGAAAAACTTCCTAAAAATTAAATATATTTCTTGCATTTTTTGAAATTATTGTAAAATAAGGGTATACCATTTTCGTTTCGAGCAAAGACAGAACTATTTTTGTATGTTTTTTGTCGCCGGCTAAGGGCAAACAAAGCCAGCCAGCATAATGGCAATAAAAAGTTCTCATTCGTGTTCTAGTTTCGCAGCAACAAGACGGCAAATTGCATGTGGATGCCTTTGAATTCGAGTTTTCGGCTTGGTTCGGGGTGGTATGGCCGGAAAAATTACATTTCCAATGTCACGTGAGGAAAAAGAGCCAGAGGCGGCAATTGTTTGTGCCGTCACCTTGAACGTATGCCAAAATCAAAGCGACCCCGTGATTAATGACACTTGATTAGGAATTCAAACCGAACGATCTGCATTTCTTGTCAGCCAGCGTTATTTATTTACTTAGCTAACCCGTTAATGGCGGGACCCTCTTGAACTACAAAACTCCGACATAATTAATGACACTCAATTCAAATCGATCAAGGGATTTCGGGCTGTCTGCTCTTTTGCATGATTAATGATCGCAAAAAAAGCAGATCAGCTTTTGCAACTGTTTTCTAATTGTTATTTTGCCAACAGTCAGCTTGCTGTGACAGTTGCTCAAGATTTTCAAGGAGTTTCCATTTGTCATTTGGGCCCTTCTGCGGTCACTTGAGGATCATTTGCAAGGCAGCTGCAGCCGTTCGCCTCTGGTTTCTCTGGGTTCTTTTGTTTTAATATGCAGACTGCAACTGAATCCGAAAAGCGACACACAGTTTGACGGACAGAGCCCACCTGAGGTTGTTCCCGAGCGGAAATCACATCGACAAACACCACATAAACTATAAAAATTGTTTATTTTCGATTCAAGGCATTGCACTGTATCAATGTCCATAAATTTGATTATTCCTCTGCCCAATTGCCGTACTGGTTTATGGATAATTTATGAATGTCTCTCGCCCGGAATGTGAGTTGAATAATTGTGGAATTTTCAATTTTCATTGCCTTTTTACGCTTTTCTTGCACTCGAATTTTTCTAAATCTTTTTTATTTTGAATGAAGAATTTTTATCACTTGTCTGTTATGCAATGTAAGGCACTTTAAATATTAATTCCTCTCTTTCTAATATCTATTTACTTATTATTTATTTATATTATTTATTTATATTCTAGAAATTGTAGGTCTTATAGAAACTAGGCCTCAAGAAAGGTTTAGGTTATATACTTTCTTCTTTAATTGCAATGATTTGATAATTACAGAAGTAATTGGTTCGAGTTTTTAAGAATCAGACGAATAGAAAAATTCACTTTAAAGATTTTAAATAGTATAGTAACTAATCACTTTAAAAATTCTTCAGACAATACTTTATTTAAAATATATATTGGTAAAAGTATCCAAACTTATAACAACATTTAACGTTTAATTTAATTAAATTTTTCCTAGTCTTTTCTTTACCTAATCTTTACTATAACAAATGAAACGTTTGTGAGCCTTATGAGAAGAAATAATTCCCTTGCATCTGCGCGTTCCCCGAGGACAGCTGAAATATCTATATTTTTTGTCATGGCCACACTTGATTAATTCCATAAAAGGATTACGAGATTCGGCCGGTTATTAGATAACTTCCGCATAAGGATATCGCGGCTGATGAAGTCATCAGCGTGTCCGAAATGCTGAGCAGGAAATTGACATTTATCACACTTTTACCTTTTGCTCCTCGCCCGAACGCACTATTTTTTATTTGCGCACACGTCCTGGCTTCCTTCCTTTCTTTTTATTATTACGATATATGTATGGGTGCCATACAATATCCTGTTCCCATTTCAATTGCCATTGTCTGAGATTTTCGCCTTTGTCCCGGCATTCGTTTCGGGGCCATCATTATCATAATTAATGTGACTTAATCAAGAATAATGTTCGCCGAAGGAACAAACGGAATGTTGCGTCTAATCAAGTTATCCCAAGGAACCCTTTTGAGAAAATAATGCGGTCAACCGCAGCAGTTGAGAGCGAAGGGAAAGGGTTGAAGGTCAGTTGGGAGTTGGAAATTCAAAATCCGAAATTCAAAATCCAGAGCCTACTTTGCATACGGGCAATAAAACTGAAGTTTTCTACGTCAAAGATTTATGTAGCATGCAAAAAGGCATTAACGGAAAAGATTCCAGATTCATACATATTTTTCAGTTGAGGATTTTAATGTTACGGGTGCCCATATGTCAGTTGATATCTCAGCCAGATTTACTCATTATGCGTGCATTGTTGTGGTCTTCGGGCTCCCTGGGCGACATTCGCACGAATCGTGTCCTGATCCTTATCGCTGCCCAGGGTCCTGCTACCAGGAACTAGTCGTCAATGCCATGGCCCGGACTACTGTGAACACACATATCTTTGTGAGGCTGGGCTTCCTATCCTATCCTATCCTATCCTTCCAATCGTCGCACATGTTGACACATTAATGTCCTCGATCCGTGCGTGAGGCCACTGGCAGATCCTAATCGGCGTTACTAACTGGAATCGTGTTGAATCTCACAATGGATTACATTAATTTTGGGGGCCTTTGTTTCGTACAATTAGTACGGTTCTTCGGGGTGAGCGTGATTTCGAATGCAATATGCGGGACTTCCTGATCGATGGCGGTCCAGATAAGTTACAGTTAGGTGTGAAAACATAACGAAAGCGATTATGTTATAAACAATTACTACACTTAAATCAATTCTTTCCTTCTTTGTGGTAAAAAAATTAAAACAAAAATGTTATGAATTATCAAAATATAAATAAAAATCCATAAAACTTAAACAAAAAAAATAAAAGATAAAAGATTTTTAAAAATCTCGCATTTTTCAGTTATGGCTACCATTTTGTTCAGTGTAATCCCCAACCGATCGCCGCTGAATTCGTGATTGAATTGTATTTATTTCGGACTGTACCCGAGCTGCATTCCAAACGGGCGTGGTACAGCTGCTCCCAAAAAGGCATAAACAAATCATAACAATTGCTGGTGGTAGGACATGTATGTAGGATCCATGATCCGTACGCAGAGAGCAATTTATCATCCACTAAACAAGCCAGGAGATGAAGTCGAAGGAGCGGGGAGAAAAGGACTTGCCATTGTTAGGCCAACACTCTTTGTCTTCCTTATTTTTGGGCGAAGTCTTCAACTCCCGAGTCGAACATAAATTGGAGGTGTGTGCGCCATATAAACATTAAGTTTTATTTAGATGAGAGTCGGTTGAGAGGTTTTTTTATGGGTGTCCTGA
Source organism: Drosophila prostipennis (assembly GCA_037075205.1). Classification (NCBI taxonomy): domain Eukaryota; kingdom Metazoa; phylum Arthropoda; class Insecta; order Diptera; family Drosophilidae; genus Drosophila; species Drosophila prostipennis. The sequence continues at coordinate 133,915 of JBAMCJ010007754.1, read as the reverse complement.
TTTCCAACTGTGCCTGATTATTGATTATTCTCCTTCGACAGTGCACCTCAATAAAAAATGAATTAGGGCATCGGGAATTCTGTTTCTGTTTCTTTTCGTTATCGATTTCCTTTTGATTTATTATCATATCGTAAATTTCCAAATCCAAAATCCTGTTTCTCAGCTAGATCTTCACAGTTCCTTGAATAGCTTTGAGCACTAAAGTTATATTTTCCCAGCGATGGCGGCGCCTTCGTGTGCTCCGTTCACTTTTGAGGGTTTTTTTTGTTGATCTCCCTTGACAACGTTTACTTCCTCACTTAGCACCTGGAATCGGGACACACAGCTCTCGACACTAGTTTAGTCCAAATAAAATATTATTTGTTTAGTATTTTTGATTTTTTCGTGCTTTGTTTTTCGTTTTGTTTCGCTTTGTTTTCTGTGTCGAAAACCAAATTTTAATAATGTTAATTTGTTGCGTTTCATGGGACCCGAGATTTATGACGGCTTCTCCAGTGTTTCCATCGTCATATTTGGTTTTGTTATTTCCCCGAGTTTCGCCGTAATTATGCTAGTAAGTCGGACTGGAAAGGTGTGGTTCAGTTTTTGTGGCTGGGTACTCATTTCTCCGGACCTGAATTGCGACGAAGCGAAGAGGTGCTGATTGTTTGATTTGGGTGGCTAAATGTGGAATGGAATAAACGGAGGGATACGAAAGATTTGGGAATTAATAAAAAATCGGAAGGATGTGGAAATAATTTGGAAAAAAAGGATAGGGAAGATCGGATGATCTAAAAAAAAAAAAAAAAAAAAAAAAAAAAACCCCCCCTATATAAAAAAAAAAAAAAAACCCCAATCATTTATAGTATACTTTAAATTCAAGGTTAGTACCCTCTTCACAAGTAAACCCCTGTATTTTCCCCACTGCCTTACCAAATGAGATTAAACAACTAGCTTTCGTTCCAGTTAGGCCAAATGCTGGCCTATAATAGCTATAGCCTCCTCCGGGGCATTAGCCATAGTCAATTATTAGTTCACACAAGCATAAAGTAAAGCTGGAGAAACACCAACAAATTTCTATCACATTTCCGCATAAATCCATAACACCCGTAAAAATATGATGAGTTTGACAAACAAAGACGGGAGAAGATGCGTAAATGAGGGGCAATCGCCAGGGATATAGTCAAACCCAAATTGATATGAAAAAACAGACTGAAGAGAGTCGAAATCAATTTGCATATTTTGGATGACAAACGCTGTGGAGGGTCCGAGTTTCTGAGAGACTTCCGATGCGGCGTGAACCGAAAAGCGTGTTAATTTTCACTGTGCATTTTATATGACTGCCATATAGGAAAGGAGCGACTGGAGATCGAACGTCTTATGTTAATAGGCGGATCGCAGCATTCAACGCCCAGAAAGTTTCACCGCTTGAAATGTGCTGTAAAGTTGTTAATTAAAACCGAGAAAACCAAGAAAATCCACCCAGACCCCAGCTGAGGACCACACAGCAGCATCAGCAGCCTCGGCATCTCAGTTTTGGGGATTTCGTTTACGGATTCCCACCAAGACCTGTTTTAAGTCTCGTCCGCTCTTTTTCTTTAACTTGTCTTTTTTTTTGTGTATTTTTGGCGTGTGTGCCGTGTGTTTTGTTATCGCTTTCAAATGCACTTGCTGCTCGTTTCGAGATATTTCAAAATTTGAATAATTTTGCAAACGGATTCGTACTCGTTTTTTGATTGATATTGCCAGTCAACCTGCACGGCACTCCTGCGGGCCAACGTCAAAATCAGCCAGCCAAGCCAACACTCGAACTCGAATAAGTTGGGAAAAAAATTAGGGAAGTCTATTATTAAACACCGAAGTTTTAAATACACTCGCTAATAAAAATATGTTAATTAGAAAATATGGGAATAATAAAAAACGGTCATTAGCAAATTCCACCCAGAACGGATTGACATAAAAATCTAGAAAAATCAAATTCAACTCCTAAAAGTTTACTAAACAAAACTATACCTTGTGCTCGACTTAATTCTGTAAAAACCAATAAAACCCCCTGTTAAAGGGTATAATTAAAGCTGGTTTTGCATCATTTCGGCTTTGGGGTTATCAATCACACATAGAAAATTTCGATGTTCGTTGCCGTTTCTGTGCTGTTAGATGAAGCGCGAGTTTGACTGACTACGCCTGGCCAATTGTTAGTCATTAATTATGGCCAGAGATCCAGCAAATGATCCGAGCGATGATGAACCGGCGACTCATCATCGTCATTATTGACAGACCCTCCCCAAAGCCCCGCGAAACATGTTCTTTAAACTTTGGCCTTGAATCTTGGCTCGACTTGTCTTGGTCTTTGGCATAGGATAGGTTTTTATATTTCGGTTTGCACATTTCCGATGCACCACCCCAAAAACCCCCGCCGCCGGATTATTCACATAATTGTTGCCGTTCCATTCTTGTTTTTGCCTTTTCTCGTTTCAGCGTTGTTTATATTTAATTGCTAAAAACTATAATTCTGTCAAGTTTATTATGAAAATAATTATAATGCACGTTCTTAGCCATTGTGATGGCGGAGTTTATCTGAGTGCGCATATCTCTGGGCTCCATCGGAACAATGGTCGTGGCCCGGCGGATTTTGCGTTATAATTACCTCGGCAAGAACAAAACAGAGTCACTAAGAACGCACACAAAAACACACAATGTTCTGGGTACAAGAATTTGTCCATTGGGTCATTGGGTTAGTGTTAAGTCATTTTCATTCAAATTAGCGGGACAGCGATAGAAAAAAACAAGGAGATGGTGGGTTTTTCCTCAAGTTGACACAGTTTGACATCCATGAAACGAAATGAGCTGATGGCAATCAACAGAGTCATCTAAATTGTGATTACAGAAAAGCTGAATAATATAGGGCATACTTATGAGTCATGATGATGAGAACTTATAGATACAAAGATTATTATTATTGTATACAAAACTATTTTGAATATTTTAATTTCTTAAGAAATGGAAAATTGTTCAGATTTTCTAGCAGAATTCCCATAAATAATATAATAACTACTTTAAAAGCGACGTTGTTCACTCCTTTTCTTGCTTTCAAAGGCCAACGTTGCTCCATAAATCTTACTTCGTTGCCACCCAAAAATTGTTTAGGCAAATAAGATTTGACATAAATTGCCTTTTGCCTGAGCAGCCCCTCCTACTTGGCACATTTTCCAGTCATTTTGCCAACCCAAACATTTGTGCAAATTGCCCAAGAAATTGTGTCAATTTCTGGTTTGAATAGCCTACGTATCCTTGTCCTCCCTTTCGATATATTTATGGTGGGTCAGGACCACACCCCTATCGTTGTCCTTGCTCCCGTCCTTGGTTCATTGTTCCGCGCTTTGTTGGCGAAAAAGGCATTTGTCAAGAGTCAAAATATTTATTGAGATCAACTGGTTTTTGGCTGTGGTCAAGAGCGCAATATCTTTCTGTAACCTTAACCGTATCAGGACCCTGCCCGTCAACCCAAACCCATTCCACGACGACGTGTGCCAAAAACTAAAGGTGGAGGGCAAAAATGCGAAAAAAAAATAAGGAAAATAAAACGTTTCTGATAAATGGTATGAGCGTTAAATTTTGTCGCTTTTGGCTGATCTAGATAAATGCATTTGAATTTGCATGTTTTATTAAGAAATTTATTAACACACACACACCTCCACTGATAGGGACGCGAATTCGGATTCACTAAGAAAAATCATTCCAAATTTCTAAATAATTTTCAATATAAAAGCAAAGAAACAATCGAACAAATTAAAACAATTTCTTATAGAGAATTTAATTGTTATAATTAAAATGGTTATAATTGAAACTATTATTTTCTTATTATTCTTTAGTATCCCAAAGGTTTGATGGATTTTTTTCCGAGTGTATAACCTGGAGCTCCAGCGATCTCGCCAGATTTTGCCAGCTTTGTCTGCGTTTGCTCGCCGGACTTCGTTATAAATTATGCACTTAAGTTGAGGGTGTATTCATTATATGGATAAAGTTCGACTTGGACTTGAACTTCGTTTTGGGGAATTTCTGCTCCTCCGCTTTATTTCTCGCTTCGGCTGTCTGTTCTTCATTTTTCAACGCCTGGGATGGTCCGTGGGTCTGAGTTTTTAAAGGTTTTCCAGTCGCGATCTCGGTCGGCCAGTCGTCGCCATCGAAGCCACCTCCTGCTGGGCCAAGTGACACTGACACTTGAGTAGATGTTTTGCGGTTGATAAAATCAAGAGCAAACAAGGTCTCTTCTCCCTCGCTGGGCCCGCTCCACGATCACGTCCACGTCCACCAACTCAGCGAGATCCTTTCGCCGCCGTTTTTTTGTATTTTTCATTTTTTACTAATGGTGTGACAAATTTTAAACAAGTAATTTCTGCATGTTGTTTATGGGCCTCGCAACGCTCTCAACGGGGATGAGTTCGAGTCGGGTTCGAGTTCATAATAAAATTTATGAGCAATGCCCTGTTTTGGAATTGAGCAAATCAAAAGGAGAAGGGGCATAAAAAGGAGTCACATGTGGAATTTCATCGGAAACGATGAGAGCCGCATGGGGTAGGATTCCAAAAGTTGCTCTCCTTTTTCGAAAGGAATTCGATCGTTATCTCTAGGTTTGAGTTTTTTCTCAGAGGATGATTGCCAAGTAAATAGTTCCCTATATTAATTGCTTAAATACCAAATTTCTGAATTATTCAAATTATAAATTGTTTTAATCATTAGGCAAAAATGAACCTGTTCAAAATAAAACCTTTCCCTCAAAATCATTAGAAAAGCTTTTCAAAATAAATTAACCCTAAAATCACAATCGTCTCATATATATGATTATTGCGGTCTGTTTAAAAATCGATAACAAGTCATCAACTTTACGACAATCTGCGCTCCAATCGACACCAAACCGATGCCTATCAGGCCGACTATATAGAGCTTCATTATAGTAAATCATAATTCTGCCATCCAGGGATAGCCTCGCCGCATGTGGCGACCGCGATGATGGGAGTATCGTATCTGATGCCCCAGACACACTCTAAACTATCGGAAGATATTGGTTGGACGGCGCTGGGCTGACAATGAGTGTGGGCCAGTTAAAGAGCACCTATACCAAGCAGAGCCAGCTGGGCTAAGCGCCATCAACTGTTCCCCTCGGACATAAATGCTGCAGTTTACTATTTGTATTATGGGCATTATGGATGACGCTGGAAATTTGAGTCCCAACCCTGGCAGAGACACAAATTTTCCAACTATGATCGTTGATCGTCTGAGTGTCAATCTGGGAATACTTAGAGATGGTTCGAAGGATCACGAAATGAAATAGAACCAAGTGATGATGAAGTGAAATGGATTGATATTAAGTTACATTACGAACTTTGCTTATTTTAAATGTGATATAAACATTTCATAGTTTCCGTTTAAAATAAAATTAATATTTTAAGGGATCGAAATAAGATATAAAAAAATAAAATATATTTTAATATAACTTATAAGCTCTAAAATACTTAAATAATAACTTTAAAAGAGAGAATATCAGTTTCGATTTCTTAGTTCCCATGGTTATACTTTCCTTAGCCTTCTGATTACGGCACTCGTGAGTCCCATTAACCCACTCACGTGATGTGGCCACCACCAGGGGGAAACCGAGATGCGATGCCAATCAGTTTAGCTGCCTGATTCAGCTAGATCTTCCAACTGGCAACCTCCAGCCTCGTTACCTTACCTCCAAAGTTGTCTCATTTTCATTTTTCGTCTCAGACTCCGTTCCTCTGTCCGTCCATCTGTCCCCGTGGGTCCCAGTTTTGTGTCGCGACATTGACGACTTTGTTGATAATTTTGATTTTATTATGTTAATAAAATGTTATGGTTTAAAATGTTCAACATTTCAGTCAGTCTGAGTCCGAGTCGGAGATTCAGAGTCAGAGTTCCAAGTCCGCCAGCTGGTGCAGCTGGTTCAATGGGTCCAAGACGGTATGGTATATGGTAGATGGTGTATGGTGTATGGTATATGTAGTATGGTGCCTTGTCCGCTTCTGTCGTCTGCGCATCATAACTCATTAGTGACAATATCGTCGGATGCTCGCCGTGTGGGTTTACCTGATTTCGATAATTGTCTCTGTTAATTGGATTAAATAACCCCAACAAACGAAATATTTTCGCAGGCAGAAATCTGTTTCGAAATATGCACATCGATTTGAATCGGTTGCCGTTGCCGTTCTCATTCTCATTTTCGTTCCCATTCTGATTCTCGATCCCTGCTCATTATCTTTCGGTTTGTTGCCGTTCAGAGGCTCTTTTATAGCCCCTCCATCTCTCGATCGTGGCGCTGTGTTCGCTGTCATGTTAATAACATTCGTAATATGCTTTTTAATTAGTCTACTCGGCCGAGTCCCCGGCGACTTGTGGGGGGTCTCCCCAGAAAAGGGTTTTCGTTTCGGGCTCATCTGCTATCCGCCGGGCTGATTAATGCTGCATTTTTTGATTATGGATCGCTTAAGGGGCCACAAATCGCTGTTTGTTTATGTTAAGTAGCTCAGGCGATCAAAGTGTTGGGAAGTGGAGTGGAAATGGGGTGGGAAGCACCTGTTGGGAAACATTCACAAGTGGATCTCGATGCACTCCAAACGAGCTGAACATTTTGTGACATAAATGGATCACCGATGAGATCAGCTTCCTAATGAGGTAAAAGTTTTGGAAACAGGCTTAGCCACACTGAAAAACAACGGAGAAAAGTACATTTTTTTAAAAGAATTTAATTTCCAAAACTAAAATAATTATAATTTTAATTTGTCAAAACTTATAGGGTAAAAGTGAAAATATTAATAAAAAAATAATAACTAAATACAAAAAAATATATAAAATCAATTATTCACAAAATAAGAAGACAAATATATTTTTTTGAACAATTTTAGGTTTAAACCTGTAATAGAAATGACTACTTTTCTTCAAGTGCACATATATTAGGTCTTATTTCCGAGGAACCAAAGAATTCCCAACATCCCAGCCAGGCTTTATGGTATTTACTTAGTCCGCCTTTATCTGCAGTGCGGCAAAAAGTATACAAAGCGCAAAAAGCGAAAATCCCAACGCCCACTTCCAGTAAACTTCGACTCCGAACTCTGCTCCAAAAACAAGCAAAAAGGCCAGCTTAAACATAATGCAATTACTTAAAACTGTACCATGGCCTGGCGCACACAGTTTAAACAGAACACGCCCCCATCGACGGCGGCGATTTGCGCAGAAAGGCAAGAGCCGGGCAAAAGGTCCGACCTCAAGTGGAAGTGGAGCTGGCTTTGGCTTTTCCTTTTCCTTTTCCTTGGTCCGCGCGAACCGCAGAAATCTCTTTCTTAATGTAGATCATCTGGCGGCGCTGAGAAGCCGATCGATCAGAGGAGTTTCTGGGGTGGCCAGGGGAGGGAGAGGGCCAGGAACGAGGGCGGCATTCAAGCCATGTGAAATCCATGAATTGCGGCAAAAAGACCGAAATTAAGTGTATTTCGATCGATGCAATGAAAACAACGACCAGAAAGTACACAATAAAAATCTAAAGTATAAGCATGACAAGGGAATACCTTATAAAATAGTTTAAAATCATATCTATTTATGTAGATATTGCAAACTTAGGTAAATAGATACTTATTTAAATTTATAAAATATTATGCGTATTTTTAATATTGAAATATCCTTGCTAGAAATCAAAATGCTAATGTGCTAGAAACAATATTGATATTTTATTTTCCTGTAGAAATATAATAATAAATAATAATAAATAATAATTAAAATTATGAAAATAAAAGGAAAATACTTGAATATTTTAAAAATTGAATTCCTAAAGCCTATAAATATTTAATATAAATTTTCGATACTTTTCGAAACACAGTCCCCAAATCGATATACCCCGACTAGCAATAACAACAACCAAATTGAATGCTTCGCTTTGCACTCCCAGCCGAAAAACCACAAAAACAAAAAAGGAGAATACCGAAAAAAAACCAAAAGTGGGTGGAATAATGGGCGGCTATGCGAATTTACTCAGTGCATGATTATAGCGTAGATTACAAAAAGTGCGCTCCAGAGCTCTACCCCAAAAACGACAACAGCAAAAACAACAACGCACGCGGCCCTGTGATTTTTGACCAGGAATTGCATTCAGAGTTGAATCCAAGATCGGACCTTCTTGGTTTTCCTTTACGATTTTTTTCTTATATTTATCCCGGGTCGACTGGCGGCGGGCAATATTCATAGAGGTCGTCGTGTCGCGGCCACATGAGAGATCATCTCGTCCTTAGCTCTTCCTCTTGTGCTCCTCATATGCTAAGAGAATCATAACACGGTGTGGTTGGGAGCCTTATAATTGCTTTGTAACCTTTGTTGCCAACGCAGCCACAGACGGATCGGATCCAAAGACCTGGGCCACGCACCCCGAAAACCAAATCCCCCGGGAAGAGCCAGCAACAGTTTTCTGTAGTACAAATTAATTGCTGCTTTACACGCGTTCCTCATCGGAAAGCCAGGCAAAATCATTCATCTGATGCTGGAAAAACTACACATGCAAGTACAGCGCTGTGCACTCGGGAAAATACAATAATTATTGAATTCGGATTTCGGTTTTTAAAATACTGTATGCAAGTATGCAAAATAAGATGAATATCCTAAAAACTAATACTCAACTTTGCAAGATTTCCTACAATTTTGAAAAATCGCAAAAAAATCATAGGTTAGAGAACCATTATATCATAAAACTTTGTGATTTAGGATATATTAAATTTTTGCTAAATTATAGGAACAACTTAAGAATATTTGAGCAAATAAATACAAAATTATTTTAATATTCCTTAAATTAAACGTAAAAGATAGAATTATTTTACTTAACAATTTGATTTATTAATTTCTATGCCTTATAAGATCAAAATAATGAATTTCAACTTTTAAATTTATTGATGCCCTCTGCCTATGCTATACATATTTTTCCTCAGTGTGCTTTACTATTACAATTTGGCCACAGTCAAACAAAGTTGCAGCGGGGCATGGGATACGGTATACGGGATACGGAGAAGGAGTTCAGCGGAGTGGACTGGCTGTCTGATCAAGACATTATCGATATGTTTTACGTAGTCGGGGCTCCGACTGCTCGGCTCTCCCAGGAGAGAAATCCAATTAGCTGCGCTTGTGGCGGCCTTAGAGAAATGCCCCCAGGCCCGCGGGCAACGCGAACATGCAAAAGGACCCCAGATCCCCGAGATCCACATCCAGACTGCGGCCTTAAAATTCAATTGTTGAACTACGAGCTGGTCCAAGCGGCTGGAGCTGCAGTTGCGGCTAGCCAAAGGAGATTAAATCGCCGCGGCGACTGGGCAAAAATTCGAGTCTGGCCAAAAGGAAAACGCCGCCACAGAAAAGAGCGGCTGGGCGCAAAATTATAATTGCAAATTTGTGCCAAGCAGGCACTCGAGTTCGTAGTACCAGTATGTGCACCCAAGTAAGTGAGAGTGTGGCGGCGTGATAAGCCTCAAAGTTTCTGATAACCACGTATCTGCATGTGGAAGGAGACAGATCCATTTGGGGGCAAGAGGGTCCGAAGAGGGGGCACTTAATTGTACCGGAGGATGTGAAGTTAATGCCGCCGATTTGCATTCATTTCGGTGGCATAATGAGGCCCAAAGAGGTCGAGGTCAAGATGCTAGGAGATTTTAACGTATTTAAAAGGGTTTAAGCTTAAGAAAATGTCTACGGAAAGCGAAAAACACAGATACTGAAGAACCACACACATCGGTTTAACTTGAGTTGACTTAATTTGTATGATTGCATAGTAAACATTTAAAAGGCGTTCTTAATTAAATGATAAATATTATAACTATAACTATTATACAACATTTTTTTTTACCAATCCCGTGAAGAATTGATGAAGCAACATGAGGATAATTATTTTATTCGGAATAACTTCCCTTAAAAAATACTGAACTTTTTTTTAAATTTTTTTAAAAATACTTTTCGAAAAGATAATAAGATATCTCACAAAGTTGCATACCAAATATTAAAATTAGTCAAAGGAGTCTCAAGTGCTGCATAAATTTAAAATCCGAGCTTAATTCTAAAAAGATTTTTTAAAAAAGATTCGATTTGTTTGAGGTTTTACCCCAATTTGCCTGTCACGTTTCACATGGAATGAGCCTTATAGAAAAGCTTCTTCTCTAAAATTAGTTAGATAAAAAAAATTAGTACAAATAATAAAATAATAAATTATATTTTTTTGGGTGAAAATTTTGATTATAGATCTATAGCAGACCAGGAAATAGGTGCCTGGTTCGTGATGCCAATAAAATAACTATCATAAACTAGCTAACAAAAAAATTAAGATTTATGTTATTAATATACCTTTAAGACCAATAATATATCCCATTTCAAATCTATTACATTTAAGCCCTAATTAAACTCCATTTGGCTAGCAAAATCACCCTTTCTTATTCTTATTACACTAACCAGATCCCGACCCTGCCGTATATCTTGTAATCGCTCGACTTGGATCTGTTCCGCTTACGGCAGAGAGCGCTGAACAAAGAGCAGCCTGGGGACATCGATCAAAGTCAAAGTCAAAATAGAGCGCACAATTCCCATTCCCTTGGTGCAATGTGGGGGCACCACATGCAAATTGGCTGCTCGACAATCCGCATCCTTGCAGCCATGTGTTGACTTAAGTGCCACACAATTTACTACACTTTTGGCATGACAAACGCATGGCGAACGCATCGCCGGAGCTTTTGGAGGAGGGGGAAAACAAAAGCCGGGCGACCTGGGAACGGCGAGGCCCACAATCTTGCCAGCGAGTCTCAAAAACTTGTAAAGAATTGCAGCAATTTTCTTCTTGTTAAGCAAACGTCACAAACAAACCGCCCGCAATTGTTTGTGGCGGCTGCCAAGGCAGCTATTCCGAATGGAGGAGACAACATCTCGGGTTCAGTTTCAGGTTGAGAGAACCGAGCCTCCAATGCTGGCAAAATCATGCTCCTTCTCCTTTTTCCTAGACAAGACACATTTCGATCACTGTCACAGCTTTTGGCCCTCAAGTTGCGGCGGTGTCAATATTTTGTGAATTTACGCAGGCTCCTCGAAAGTCGAGGGAAACACAAGAACGCCAAGCAGAAGCAAAAGCAGAAGAGCCTCGGTTGACATTTTCTTCTTTATGGTCAGCACTCGCTTTGGGGCTGTGCGGTTTGTTTTGGGCCAAATTTGCATATAATAAGCCGCATCAATAGCCAAACACGATTTCTTCACCGAGATTTCCATGCACTCGGAAAAAGGAAGGGTTCAAGAAGGGAGTAGGAAATTAAATTAAAATATTAATAAATTAGCAATGCATATTCAATAAGAAAAATATCAATAAGTGTTATACGAATGTTAGGAGTTTCATTGATTAAAAATTATTAAGTATTTTATTTAACTCAGGAAAGGACCTAAATATATTATATTTTTGCATTTTTAAAAGCATAAAATGTGAAGTTTCAAATAAATATGTAAATCATCCGAATATATTGAAGTAAAAGTAAAGGAAGGGCTTTGATATAATTGATCTTTATTTTACGTGATTTATCAATTAAACTTTTAAGAATTTTGCTGGTCATAAATAATTCGTTATACAATCTTTAATTGCGAAACTTCTTAAATTGTTAAGGTAATTCAATTTATTTACTTACAGAAAAGTTTATTTATTTTATTATTTATTTTTTGTATTCTAACTAATTACTATTTGTGGCCCTTAATGAACTTCATACTTTTCTTTAATTAGGTACCTATTTATAATTCTCCTACCTTAATTTTCACAGTGGCTGCCCAACTCCTTATAGAGATAGAGGGAGTACAAGGGGTCGCTATGTCTGTTCGTCCTGTCAGTTGTCAATCGCTTGCGACCCGTAAGGAGACTTAAGCTTCGCGATATGTCTCATTTTCATTGCATTTGGCTGGCAGGTCTCTCTCAACTCGGCAACATGGTTGTTTTGGGGCTAAACGCATTTGCGAAATGCCTGGCCTGGCATAATTGAACATTGGATCGCCGATCGGGCCGATCGACCAGAGGACCACATGTTGACCCAATTCATAATCATGCTTAAACGCCGCCTGAACTTTCAACTTGGTTTCTCGGGGGCTCGGGCATAATGCAGATAATCATGTTAATAACAATGGCCAATGATGATTAGGTCGCGAGTGAGCCGAAGACGACGACGACGAGCTGATGATGGCAGCCTTTCACCGACGCCACATGAACCTGCCGATCGCGAGTTGAGTCCCAGCCTTATTTCCAAAAAAAAGAAGAGGAGGAAAAGATCCATGGCCAGAAGAACGTGTATGCGCGCCGCTCAGAGCAAACATAATTTTCACAATCATCCGGAATCTCGCTCGATGCCCCTTTCCTTCGGCATCTCCTCATCTGAGCGCTTTCACATGACTCATAGGCTGCCGAAAGCATTCTGCTGGCAACGCTTAAAATGCATAAGCAAAGCAGCCGAAGCACAAATAAAGAAATCGAGTTAGCTGAAAAAAGGGCACAGAATTTGCAGTTTTAAAGCCGAATATTGGTACGCTCAGAATGAACAGATTAAGCCGATAACACGAGGTTTAAAAAATCTGTAGGTTAACAGCAACCAAAATATACAAATTGACCCGTGAAACTTTACTTTAATCTATTTTAAAAATAAAGACGAATAAATTCAGTTTAAATATTATTATAGTAACCAAATAATATAAATTTACCTCTAAATCCTTTCTTTAATTTATTTTAAAAATAAGGTCAAATAAACTCAGTTAAAATGTAATTGCTTACAGAATGGCCAGCCGAAATTAAATAACCAATTTACGTTTAATGCGACTAGCTGACATTGAACTTAATAAATATTTATTTAAATATCTTCAAAGTGATATTTACATATATTTTTCCGCATCAGTGGCTACACTGATCCTTTCACTAGCTAAACAAAAAAACCCAATAGGCAGCACACATCCCCTTGTAAAATCATGCCAGTTGGAGGGGCGATGTCAGGTAGCCCCGATACGATTTTCGATTTTCGGGCTCTGGAGCGGGCAAGATGGCAACTTAGTTGCCATACCCTAACCACTGCCAGTCGCAAGGTTATGGAGGCCTGAAAAAAGAAATTCTGAATAATTCGTGATCTGCAGGCGCAAAAAGAGGGTCACGTTGTTGTGGCCGCGGAAGACGATGCTGATGCTAAAGTTGAGCCCCCGAAAACTGAGGCTGAAGCTGTCTGCATGTCTGCCGGTTGAAAGGGGGTTAAGGGGGTTCGCTAGTGGGTTAAGGGGAACGCTGGTCCTTTCTGGCCCCTGTCCGAATACAAAAAAAAAATGAAAAAGGCGACGACGAAGCGCACGCTGCACTGCAAACACGATTTCAAAATATTTCGCATAAATAAGTTAGTGTAACACACGAGGCAATGCCCCCCTGCACCCAACTCCCCTCCCTTTTCCCCCAGTGTAAGCGTTGATCACACGTTCACATTATTTGATGATCGCACGATATGAACACTGCCGAAAACAGAAAAACCAACGATGATGAGAGACTTGCTCTATAGAGCTCCCCACCCAAACGGAGGCACTGAGAGAAATGTGGTGGTTTAAATGGTGATTTAAATGGTAAATTTAACAGCGTAAACTGATATGTTGATTTATAATGTATGATCATATTTTTCTCTTACGATATCTTTGAAATGTTTTCTTTCTTGGGACACAAACTATAAGATACCCATTATTTATTTCCCTGCAAGCTTAAGAGTAATGAATATATCTTAAGTTAATCAACAAAATGACTACAAATCGAATTTTTCAAGTGCACACACACTCACACTTCCCGAAAGAGCGATATTTCCATACACCCCAGTGCCTGATCGTGATAATCCATTATTAATGCCAATCAGCATATAAAAAAAGGAAAACAAAACCGGCAGCCAGGCGAACATTGCCGCGAACTTCCTGGCCACGGGTTCCCAGCTTCCCAAAGATTATGATCGCTCCCTGGCGCTTCTGTCCCCCAGTTTGGCCCGCCACCACCCACCAAAAGCCACCGATCCCCAAAACTCCCCAGCGACTTGGACCATTGACATGAGCAATTCGTAAGTTTGTCGCCTGCATTTTCGGGGGGATCTCTTTCGCTAGGATCGCAGATCGAGGAGAGGAGCGCCTAGGAGGGGTGATCGAGGGGGAAATTTGCATGCAACTCACCTGGTGGTCTCCATTGCGGTTGTCATTATGGCCAAACAGGACCTCCCACATGCAGCCCGATTGTTTTGTTGCGGTTTTCTGCTACCGTTTGCAACTTCGTTTTATGAGGTCTGTTGTCGGTTTCGTCTATACCAAATGCTAAGCGGGGTAGCAGCGGGGATGATCGAAGGAGATTGGGAACAGCAGATGATATATAATAAGATTACGAAAGCCTTGGGATTTCATTAGAATTTTACTACATATTTTGGTATATTTAAAAATACAGTTTGATTAAAATATAAAAAAAAATCAAGGTTTAACTGTTTTGGAATTTTATTCTATTTTTCCTAATGCCAATAAATAGAAGAAAATCTAATAAAATTTAATGCAAATTTACATTATTTGGGATGTAATTTTTGGAAAATTAAAATGTACTTGGTATCATCCTGTTCGATTCTCCAGCTTTTGAGCTCATTCTTGTTTTGGTCTCATAATTGTACGAAATTTAGTTCGCATGCCCTTGCGGTCGCTGGGGATCTGGGAAGACTTTGGGCCAGAGCCTCGCTTTTTGCCTTAACGGGAGAACAATAAATGTTTCCTTTGCTTGTTTTCGGGGCTACTGTTGTAGCTTTTGGCTCTTTCTGTTGGCGAACTGACTGCTGCTGGTGAAAAACTTTCGCGAAATGAAAACTTCAATTTTTATCGAGTGCATTGCTCATAATTACAAGGGGCCAAGGAGCCCCCCTCCCTCGACGAACCCCCTTCGTTTCACCGCCACCACCACGACCTTTTTGGCCCGCTCCTTGGCTCTGCACTCAATATTCAATTTTGCATTTTACAACAAATGCGTGCCTTACCATATTTAGGTGGCGTGCAAAAATAAGCCAAAGCCAAAAGGCTCCAGAGACGGGGACAAAATGTTCACTTGGCCAAGAGGCCTCCTTGCGGGCTTGTGGGCACATTGTGCTTATCATTTACATAGCTTAGCATTTTGATGACCCGGCTAGCTGGCAGCCTCCTTTCTGGTAGCAGCAAAAAAATTAATTTCAAATTAAATTTATGGCGCCGTCGGGAAAAGGAAAGCGTCCTCGTCCTCGCCCTCCCATTTTCCATTTGCCCCCGGAATCCCCGGAACCCCAGAAACCCCACAATCCCCACTCCCCTCGACCGCAACAAAGTGATTTACAACTTCGACTTTAACTTGGTTTTGCCTTGGTTTCGTCCAACTTACTTGCTACCTTCCCTCGTAAAGGCTGCTGCATTGTGACCACTCATCTTGTCGGCTATAAATGTCCAAATGAGTTTCTGCCCATCATCGAGCCGCTTTACGGCGGCATTCTGTCTTGTGGTCACTTTGCGGCTCCTAATCGCTTTGGAATTGCTTTATTAATAGAACAAATTGTCGGAATCGGAAGGTGAAACTGGGCGGCCAAAAAGTGGATTATGTCCCTTAACTAAAGGAATGGTTTAATTACCCCGTTGAATGTAAAACATTACCATTTTACCACTAAAATAGAAATAGAATTTATCTTACAAATATATAGTTAATGTATATTCAGTCGTTATCACAACAAATTAGATTTTATTTAATTTTGTATAAATTAAATTATACAAAATATAAATTTTCGGTTTTCAATTTATACACATATATAAATGTATACTTGGATTTGCTAAGAATAATAGGTAAATAATAAAACAATACAAATTTTAATTTATTTATGATCAAATCTCTTTCTTTAAAATATCCGTGAATATTCTGCAACTCAATGCAGGGTATTTCATCAGTTTATCCCTTTATTTCTTTAGGGTATTGTCGTTTAACCCCTAAGATGCCTTATGCTCCCGATGCTGCCCCTGGTTTCAATGTGCGATTGCAACTCAGCATGACACTCGGATGCCTCCTGATGGTTTAAGTGAATAATTGCCACACTCTCGCACTCGCAAAAAAGCTTTACAAAATAATTATAATAAAGAAGCAAAAAGCGCTGAGACACATGGACCATCGCGATGGCCATTAGTGGAACCTAGTGCAATCAGGCCAAGACATTCGGCCGCATTTAGCGGCAGCAATTAGAACGGATGGCAAAAAGGGGCGTGCAGGTCGCAGAGGAGGCGTGGCCCAGGGTGGGGAGGGGGGAAATGCAACATATTTAACACTCCTCCCTTGGAGGCATTCGATATGGCGAACTAGAAAAAGCAGTCGACGCATTGTCGCCGTCGCGATTTTACTGTTGGTGGTCATTTGCCTGCGGTGCCGCTTAAGTGATTTGTTCAAATTAAGAGTCCAACTAGAGATGAGACTTTAAGGGATATATATTAGGGGATTATATATCTCCTATAACAGGATACTAACCTATTTAAAAGAATAGAAAAATAATAGTTGTTTTATTTTATGGGAAGAAGTGTTAAACAATATTATATTTTTGTTTCATAAAATTATATCTAAAAACTAACTTATAAATGGTATTTTTTATGTTGATTACAACACTTTATTTATATTTATTATTATTATTTTTTTATTTCTAGCACTTTGTTATAGTAAATTACATTCACTATAGTATTTCCTTCTTTATAGGGACGTGATCGCATTGCATCGGAATCCCAGTCACGCTCCCATCTCTGAATCCAACTGGGGACTTCATTAATATGTATGACTGTCCATGAGCTTAGCTCCGAACTGGACCTGCCCGCTCTCTCTCGGCGAAGTGCAAACTGTTTAATTGCGGAATAATTGTTTTGCACACATAACCTCGCACCGTTCCAAAACAAAATGAAACGGCCGGGCCATAAAAAGCATATTAAGTGCGAATTAATGACCACAAAAGGTTTTCTTTGAGCGACGAAGAAAAACGGAGCACACACTCCTCGGCGAGGAGATTACGCCAGCGAAGTCGCCTGAGATTTGCTCGTGGTCGGATTTCAGACTTCAGATTTCAGATTCCACATGCGGAATCGCAGCCTCCAGCGGTGATTAACATTAACTCGGGTTGCCGTTGCCTCGAGTCGCTTAAGTACAGTCATTTAATTAGTCTTTAGTTTTAATGTATTTGTATTACAATTTATTAGCACTTATGGCTACCCAGCATCGCGTTGCAGTCGGTCTGCGGAGCACGAGAAACGAGAACAAGGACTTCTGGTTTAACCCAATAAAAAGCGCTGCTATAAAGAAATAAAATATAATTAAATTTAATTTAATTTTGAAACTCAATTTTTTAATTTAATTTAAAGGAAATTAATAATAGAACTGTCATATAATACAATAATATTTTCCTATTTAAAATATGGCTCATAACATAACCAGTTTTTACATGAAACAATAATTTGCTATATTTCGTAATAACTGGATTTTTGGCTGCCGTGGGTTAAGAAGATTTGCTGCTGAAGAAGTGTCATTACCATTAAAAAGCTATGGTTATAGTTTAAGCTCAAGCTGTTTAAGGTGGAGTAATTATTCCATGCGTTGAAAATCGTTGGCCTATATAGACTGAGAACTCTTTATTTTTCATTAAATAAAATTATATTAAAACTTATTCCCTTAAAAAAATATTTAAGGGTAGGAATAATAACTATGTTTGTTACTAATTGAACTAATTTGAAAAATATTTTATAAATTTAAACACAACCTGTTTAGACATACCTACCACAAGCAAGTCATATCGTTGGCGCCTGAAACCTTTTAAAGGTGATCCACTTTAGTTTTTTCCGTTACTGGAACGCTGTCATCAGCTTCATTAACATTAGTTATCTTAAGTGAACAGAAAATTCCCCATAATATTTGTTTCATTTCCCTGACAATTGAGACAAGATCTGCTTTTCGATCAGGTTTTCGGATCATTTGCCGTTGTTCGAACGCCTGTTTGCGACGATTTTTCTCAGATTCGATTCGGTTTGAATTCGAATCGTGCATATTTAAGAAATCCAATCTATGGTTCATTTCTTTAAACGAAATCAATTCAAATCGCAGGCCTCAACAGCTTTTATTTTCCAGCACACGATCGATTCAAACGCGAGCTTGTTTATTTTTTCTATAACAAATTCTTGCATTAATTTCAAATCAATTTTCTTCACAGCTTCGGCCCTTATCTCCTCTGAGCCAAACAAACAAAGGGGCGGCTGAAAAACATCGGCGAGTTGGGGGAAAACAAAGGAACTTCATTGTTTCATCGCGACTGTAAAAAAGATTTATGCGTCCAAGTGAAATCATTTATCATGCTTAATTAAAATTGAAATGTTTAGCTGGCTGACTTCTTCTCCTCGCGGCTCTACGGCTACCAAAATGGGACTTTAGCCAGGTCAAGTTCTTGTTGTCGGGCATTATTAGTTGGTCTGACACATTGTTACACAAAATGCATTTAACCGGTTTTTTTGGTTTTCATCTTCTTTCTATACCATTTCCCCCGAAGATTTCGGGATTCCGGGGATCCATTGTTTGGGCCATACATTTAGCGGTGCGTTTCCAAAGCAAAGCGACCGTTTATCTTTTAATTGTAACAGTCTGTGGCATAAATTAACACACACCCATAAGTCTGTCATAAATCGTGGAGCTGGCGACATTCGTTATTGATGATATCACCGGAGATTTGCATCATAAAAGGATTTGGGTGGAAAAGGTCAATTCACCTCACCTCACCTGTCCTGAACTAATCCCATATTCTTTCTCATTAGAAACTATTTCTTCTTCTCACAGTAGCCCTCGGAATTGTCTTCGGATCTATTCAGAGTTTCGAATAAATCTGGGCTAAGCTGTCATCTGGCCACACTAATTTAAGGAGTGGCTACGAAATTCCCTAAAAATTACATTTGAAATGGAAAATCACATCATATCGTATTGAATATTTTTCCTAAAGCCCTTTTCTAAACGGTTTCTCGCGCCTTGCTTCCACATAATTATTTTGTATAATCAACGGCTCATTAAATCAATCAGAGCAGAATCTAGACATTTGCAATGCAGATCCCTCGCCGTAATTCATAGAAATTTATCTGCGAAAATCACACATTTACACACATGGCTAAAACAATTATTCGTTGCCCCCATTCAGTTTGCCTTTTGCATCCGACGGCTCCCCCTAATAGAATTCTGTGATATTTGCACATTGACTATTGCCATATCTATATCTATATCTATATCTGTTTCTATATCTACGACTATATGGGCATAGTTATTGCCTTTGCCTTAGGAAGGTGTGGTAAGGTGAGCTAAAGCCAGGCTATAAGCTATAAGCTATAAGCTACAAGCTACAGTTATTATTGAGTCTCGCCCGTTGCCGAGTTAAAGTTCAATGATGTCATTACCCACTAATTCACACCTAAGTTTTGAATACGCCGCATGCCGTCAGAGTTCTTATGCCTTATGCCGATCGAAATCGAGAATAATCATTTCAGATAAATAACTTTATTTGCCAAATGGAATTGTTGTTTCGTATAAAAAGAGAAGCTAACGAGACAGCCAGAATTAAAGGCAAAACGAAATTTGTCTACCCCCCGGGGTGATATTTATTTTTTTATTTTTTCTTCTTCCACATTTAGTTAATTGATTGCAGTTAAGCGTACGTTTTGTTTTTTAGATATACATATATATAGGTATATGTTTTTTTGTTTTAATGGCTTTAGGTAGCTGGCGCTGATTATGATAAATAAAATATGAGTTCTGGCTAAGTTTGTTGCCTAAGTTATTTGTTTTGGTGCCTGGATGAAATGTCAACGAATTCGGTTTCGTCTTCGGCTGCGTAGATAGATCTCTTCATGTGAAAATGAGTTCAGGCCACGGGCTCCGCTGGCTGAGTACCTTTCAATTGTCTAGGCCGTTCTGTTGGCGCTGCCAATTAACACCCGGTGCCCAAAAAGTTAATTTAAATCAATGCGCAATCGCGAGAGCGGCAAACTCCACTCGTGCGTTGCTGAAACAAATGCCAATATCCCATACCCAATATCGAATAACCAATATCCAATACGGAGAGCCCCTGGCCCTCGTTGGTTGGGCTCCAAAAAGTGTTAAGTATGCCTCGTCTGTGTCTTCGTCTTCGGTTGCTTATTTTCGGTCCTCACTGTTTGCCTTGGCAATCAGTTTGTTGATAATTTTCGTGTGTGTTGTCTGTTGTTTGCCATGTTTTTGTACCCTTTGTGTGTGATAATTTAGACAATTCGTCGATAAGGGCGCACAACGAGCTTCTATTTTCCTCGGCTTTTCTTTGTCTCTGCCCGTTTGAGTTGCGTTTTAATTACGTTTAATGGGCGGGCGCAGGTTCCGATTTCCCCACTGTTGGCGCTTCCATTTAGCGGCCAAGTTAGTTAGCTTTTGGGGCACCCATCTTTGGGTGGTCCCGTTCACACGGCTCCTTCTTTGTGACCATTCCCATGATCCATCATCCGATCGACCTCAAGCGGGCATTCAATCATCGTCGGTACATCACCACCCACCGCATAACTTTCGGCCATCTGCAATCACAACAAACACAACACAACACACAAATAGCCATGTAAGGCCAATCAACGGAAACTTGGTCAATGGCTATAATTGCCCGGGCCCAAGTGTTAATGCTTCGATTCGAATAACAGGGGAGTTTTCGGTTTCATTTGTGCAGCAACAGCAGTACAATAAAAACGTGATTAAAGATGCTATGCAAAGCAATTGATGATCGATAAAGGGGTAGCAGAGGATGCGACGATTTGGCCGAATTCTGTGGAGCTTATTGTAATTGGAAACTAACTACTAATTTTAAAACAATTTATGGCATACTTTTAAAATTTGTTGTATAATTAAAATCAATTTAATTACTGTACATAAAAGTGAACCATAAATCAGTCCTAGAAAAGTATATTATTTTTAATGGTATACTGAACTTGAAATCTTATGATAAAGCTAGGTATACTAACGAAGTACTTAAACTTAATTTAAAAAAATCGTATTTTAATTTTGGTTCAAAACATTTAAACTAAATATTTTAATAGTTACCATAACTATTTTATAAATATATTTTTTGGCTTTCTTTATAATCAAATACAACTAAAAACCATGACTAATCCCAAGTTAACTTGAACTTGGCCCATAGGTTCCATAGATCTTAATTCCAGGGCACTCAATGGCTCCATCATTAGCTCGGCCCCTTAATTCCATGTTATTGAAACGAATCACAAATCTGTTGCCTTTTGCAAATCGCTTTGGCTGCGCTTAATGTGGGAAAATGTCGATGGCAGTGGGCTTCACTTGGCTCCGGGGTCTCGGGCTCGTCTCGTCTCGTAACGTCTCGTCTCCTAACGTCTCGAACGATGGGGCATGCCCCAAAAGCCTGGCTTCTGGCCCACTCCCAGTCCCTCCCCGACCACCTGACTATTAAAATCAAACTATCGAGCAGAGCGAGCATACGTCATGCATATAATTACAATTACAAATGTACAAATACGAATGCCATGACAAAAGTATATTTCTACATGCATTTTTTATGCTTCATTTCCTGTGGCTTTCCTGGGAGACCCAAAGTTTGGGAAAGCTCTTGGCTGCATATTAATTTCCCAGATTTTTTATTTAGTTACAGAGTTTTTTTGGGGGACGCAAAGTGCATGGCGGCCATACGAAATGTGCATTTAATTGACAAATCCCGCGGGACGGCGAATTAGCATAAACGGCACTTCTTAACTCCAATATTTTCATTAACAAAAAGCCCCGTTTACAGTTACGCCCAATGGGGCCTTCTCCTGAGATCGACCTGACATGGTCGGTGAAGTTCAATAACTTGCAGGCTCTGCCTGATTTTGATAAATGCCTTTAACAAGTTTTGCATAATAACGCACAATGGCCACGAAATGATATGTCTGCCGGTTTCTATAGCACCGATCAGTTCGAAATTTGTTCTTTCGCGGTCTTCAATTATTGGGCCTGTCACTCCGCCTGGCAGATGATTCCCCGACTTTTGCATGCCCACCTTTCTTGGCTTTCTGGACTTTCTGTTCTGGCTGTGGGCCCGTCAATCGAATCGATACATTTCTGACTTTTGTTTGGCTGCACTGACAGGCGAACGTAATAATAACGTGACTTTATGAAGTGGTAATGAAGCCATTAGGCCCTGGTAACGTGTTGCCTCCCAACTTAGCCGTCGGCCAGGGCTTGGCCCACAATTTCCAGTATTTACGACAGGAAATTGCGCTTTGAATTTTGAAAATCCAAATTTTATCTAATTTATTTTCTATTTCATGGTTTTCTTTTTGTCTAAGCCACTTCAAAGTTTTTATAGCTTTTGAATTGTGTTTTTGTTGAACGATGGGAAGTGATAGATTTATGCGAGTTCGTGATCGGTTTTTGGTTTCTGGGTGCAAAGCTATAGAAAGTTTGGGGTGCATCTTTTTTTAAAGCGTTTCCTTAGTATTTTTACTTAGCTCAATTAACATATGTAGTAAAAACGGATATATAGTTTATCGAAAGTGTCAAAAAATCGTATAAATAAATTAAAAGAGGTCGTAAAAAAGAGCGTATTAAATATATCAATATTCAAATTATACTTTTACTGCCGGCTACATAAATCGTGAGTAATCCAATTCTAAAAAAAATGTTTGAAACCCCCTTTTCCAATTCCATTTCTACGGAAACTTGGAAAACTATTTTTGCGAAAAGTGAAAATCCAATTTATCTACTTCCGGGGAAATCTACAGAAACCACACACATTCATCGAACCGATAAAGCACAGACAAATTCCAATCCATAAAGTGTACTTAACCCGAACCGAGATTGATCCGGCATCGAAATTACTTTCCTATTAAGTGGCAATTGAATTGTACTTTTCGCTGGATGGATTTTTGCATAATTTCAATTAAAATTATTGTGGTTTTTTCGCGTTGAGTGCATCATGTTCAACAAGATCAAGATAGTGCTGTCGATTAGCGCGTTTCTAATGAAAAACATTCTAGCAAACGGAAGTCGGCGGAAAATGAGCGTAATAACTCAATCATTAACATATAATGACCAGCTGTGACTTTATGGGCGTAACCGACAAAGTTCGATCTGAATGAGTGTACTTCCCTGCAAATAGACGTTGAATTAGCGGCGGACCTCCCAAAGTGCTCGAAGTTAAAGCCTAGGCGACCTTTTATGTCAGCAGAGAGTATGAAATATAATACCGATAACCCACGATTTAAAATTGAATAAGTTTATTTTTATTGTAAATATGCTTCTTTGATGGAATTAAATTTGTATTATATTTTATTATTAACTATTATAAACTAAATAAATATATTAATTGGTACATAACTCCAAGATAAAAATATTATTTAAATTTGTAATCTATTATTTATATATTTTAAATTCTTTAAAAACTAGAATCTTTGTATATTCAAGGATATAGGACTGTTTAATATTTTTTCAATGCACATGCGGATTTCAACTGCTATCCTATTTGTCCATCCAAAACCGAATGACCAACACTTTTGATGATCGCTGGCCGGGCTGTGCTGGGCTGGATTAGGACCGACGTCGTCCGTATTTGTTCACCATTAGTATTTGTTATTATTGTTATTACTATGTATTTGAATTGCTCAAGAAGCTCGGCGGCCAGAGGCGGCAGCTGCTTAAAAATTAGCCAAACTCTAACTGCCAGACAAATGCACTTTGTTCTAGGCCTCCTCGGACTGCGGACCCTCCTCACACACGATCCGCCAAGAAGTCGGTTGAGTTGAAAGGAAAGCCGACGACGACTTGTGGCCAGATCTCTTCAGCTGGGTGTTTGTGCCGCCTCTCGGCGAAGCGGGAAAGCGGGAAAACGGGAAAGCCGACGAACTGAATAGTGGAGTCGGGAACGCGTCATTGTTGTTTACACAATTATTAGGACAACAAACCGCCGATCGAACACTGGGCCCTGGTGTTTGCCTTAGACAGCCACTGGCTGGTTAAATAGCTCAGAGCCGACTTTGATTTTCCATCCTCCGGCATTGGTGATCACTGTCTGTGGGGTTGGTTCGCAAGGTATACTGGGATCCGATGGGTTAGGAACATCTTTAGTGTTCTTATAACCCAGAGAAAACAGAATGTAAAGCAATAAAAACTATTGTATTTAAATGTTAAACTTTTAATTCATTTAAAATTACCGAACCATCAAAATCACAAGTCACTTATAGACATATATTTTTAAATTTGAATCTATAAAATTGCAAATAGTAATATACCTTTACTTACCAACAATGGGTATCTTCAGCGTCCATCACCGACCTAATCCCCATTCGTTAAACTTCCTTTTTGTTCCTCCTGTTTTCCTTTGGAGTGCTCAATGAAGTTTGCTCTTTGGTGGCTGTCAATTACGGCGAGTGTTGTTATTGTTCTGTCACGTAATGAGCAGGCAATTTAGCACCTGCCCGATAAGCAAGGCACGTCTATTGATCGATAACCGAAATCCGAGGTCCATAATCCCCTCCGAAGGAAGCGATTCCGGATCTGTTTACCCACTCTCTGATGGAAGAACAACAACGGTAGCCGGACGGAGGATGCTCGTAAAATTGATTTATTTGCGCAAATGCAGGCTCGACTCATAAATGTTGACATGGCCCAATGCCAGCGTCACGATCAGTCAGCAGCCAGTTGGCTAATTGTGTATGCTAATGGAATGCAATTGTGTCAAAGTCCTGCAGTACCTGGAACAACCTCGCAACATCATACTCTGCCAATGGTCGAGGGATAGTGCACTGAAAAAAATGTTTATAAACCAAAAGTATAAATACAAGTTAGGAAGACTTTTGAAAGATAAAAGAAAGAAAGATCCCAAGATAGTAAGTATTTCTTGATTTTTACAAAGTAGTTATATGTTAAAACCCTTCGGGAAAGTTAGGAACCTCTTTGACATTTTTTGCCAGTGCAGGCAGAGGGGCACACACACATTACGTGGAGTTCAGAGTACTTCGAGGCACACAAATAAATTTATAAATTATTAAACATTGGCGAGGAGCAGCGATGGGGATCAGAGGAGCTCCACTGCCTGCCAAGTCAGAGGTGCGGAGACCCGGAGACCGCAACGAGCAACTGGAACATGACCGATATTGTGCGGCTAACAGTTATACGATCGGTTTTTGGCGGTTTGGGGGGCTGGGGCTACTAAACGGTTCACCATCGACGATTAATGCCAATGCACATTTAATGCACATATTTGGCTTTTTGTGTGCCACTCGATTGCTCTTTTCATATCGTCGTGACGTACGTGCCGAGCAAAGTTCCAGACTCTGTCTCCGGCTTTTTGCATCTGAATTTGATTCAGATTCCTGTTTATGTTTCGGTTTCTGTTTCGGGCCCCCAGCCCCTCGATGATGTCATGTCGAGAGGTGATATAACATGACTGCAGTTATTAAAGAACAAGCTGAAACATTTAAATTCGATCAACGGTAGCTGGTTTGCTTTAGTAACTTATAGAGGAAAATTATCCAGGATGGGATTTTTGTCTTAAATTATTAGGGTTACGAATGATACTACTTTGCAAGAAGGTACGACTCACCTGCCTTCTTAGTACATATATCTAAACTCCCTTCACCACTTCACACAGAAAGTATTTACATCTTGACCAGAACTCCTCGAGCCCAAGGGCCTTTCATTCAGAGCATTTCGCCTCATTTTCGATTCCCGAGAATCGCACAAGAGCAATATAACAGCGGCGAAAAAAAATAAAACCGCGAAAAAAGAGAAGAGAAAAGAAGACCAATCCAATCC
Organism: Drosophila prostipennis; assembly: GCA_037075205.1. Classification (NCBI taxonomy): domain Eukaryota; kingdom Metazoa; phylum Arthropoda; class Insecta; order Diptera; family Drosophilidae; genus Drosophila; species Drosophila prostipennis. Next base: position 108,051 of record JBAMCJ010007754.1, on the reverse strand, counting down.
AAGTTAAAGTTTTGTACGTTCATTCATTTATGGCTAAGTCACGTTGGAATAATTTGTTTTATGTTAATCTTGAGCATGGGCGCATTGTGAGCTCCTGCGACTTGGAAGTTCGGATTCGGATTCGGATCTCCAAGCGCCGCCAATCTTCCGCCTCCGGAGCAACTTTTTCTTTTTCTCCGTGTGTGCCCCTCAATGAATTGGAATTTAATTTGAGTATTTGCGCAAATACGCCGTTTCCAAATGCGACAACAATATCGTGGTGGCCAAAAAGCCCAGGCCACTGAGTAGACAATTGATGCTCAGGATCCCCCGCTCGAGGAAAATGGCAGGTGGCAGTGGTGGGTTGTCTGTACAGCTGTACATATCTGCTGCACCTATAGATAGAAGATATTGTATGCGATTGCAAATGTGGCCCGCACGCAACAATTTGCTACTGGATTCCTTCGCCATTCAATTCCGAGTCAAACTTGGAGTCAGCCATGTAAACTGAGCCTACAACTGCTTAATCGTGAGTGTATATTGAATATCGAGGGATTTAACCTATTTTGGTAAGGCAGGGGTAATCTTGTCATGCTAATCACGCTAACTCAACAAAACAAATAATTTAAAAATAAAAAACACACATATACAACATTTTACATTTAAAAATAATAATTTTGTTCTACTTCCATGCAGATCTATAACCTTTCTAAAATGCCTAAATATTCAACTAACAGTACATTTTGTGATTTTATTTTGTTATATTAAAAATATGTTTAAAATATAATTTATTATGCTTATTTTGATTACCTATTTCAATGATACTCTTCTTTGTTACTTTCCTCACAATTTTCTTAACCTAATAGATCTCCTCTTAATCCCAGTTTAAAGTAACCAAAAAGAGACCTACTTTAAAGAACTCTCCCTAAAAGCCAGTTAACACCACCCAGACTAAATGTTTATCTTTCTAATGGCTTCATTAATTTCGAGTAATATCTCCATTAGAGCCTCTTAGCTGGGTGGCCTTTCTGGTGCTTCGATCGTTTGTGGCGGAAGTCGAAGGCAACGCCCACGTTCCCGATCTCTTAAGAGGATTATGCCAGTTTGGATGTGACGTGACCGGCAGCCGACGGCAAGTGCAAAATAATGGTAGCACCGGCTTTTGGGTCTGGCCGAAAATTGAGAACTTAATTCCGGCGGAAATACAAAAAAGGAAACAGACTGACTACAAAAGACCCATCGCATTGCCAATTTGATGTGTGTGTGTTGGCCCAGAGCTCATCCCATAATTAGGGTTCGGAATTCGCACGCTCAATTTCAAATTGAAAATTGTAGCAGAGTGTCGGGCGAGAGTAAGACATCAATTATGTGCGAGGAACCCCCGATCTTCGCAAGGTGTTTGGCAGGTATCCTAACTGTGTGTGTGGCCCTTTCAGATCCCACTGTTTCACCTTTGACCTTTGACAAATGAGCCGTGATGGATGGAAGCCGCATTTGGCAGATCAGAGCCAAGCGCCACATTATGATTAACTGGCGAGCGAAATTTCGGGATAAAAATCGGTTTGTGTGGGAGAAAAGTGTGTTTCAGTAAATGGCAATACTCTAAGAACATGGGATATGAGTTAAACAAAATAGTGTGTGGGAGGTCTAAATGTATAAAATTTAATTCAGCTAAAAGTTAAATATTTGTATAACAATGATGAAGAGGGAAAATATTTTCAAGGTCCAAAATATATTTTAAAATTATTAAAAATGATTTTTAATTAATAGATGGTATGGATTTATAATTAAACAATTAAAGCGGATGCCTAACTTTCCATATCGACCTGCATTTTCATTACCCAATTGAACTGAAATAAATTCGACGGCTCTTCGGTATCGATTTCATTACCATAAACGACCAGGGACCCAAAACCCGATTCATTCGGCTCGGCAAACGGTTATGTGAGCTACTTTAGTTGTCATAAGTGTCACAATGTGCTTCGATTTACAATAATAACGGCGTCTATTAAACTTCATAATTGTACCAATAACCGAAAAGCCGGACGACAGTTTGACGAAAAGGTTTTGCAATCCCCCATTTGGAGTATTCGGAGTCGGGCCAACCGAAATGCTGCCCGATTGAATTGAAAGTCCGGACACGTATTGCAAATAAAACGATGGCACAAATGAGAGGCACTGCTGCAGATAGATATAGTAAGAAATCATATGTCTTATTTTGATATTTATGCGTATGCCAGACCCATTTTGGGCGACCTAAGCAAATAGTGGGGGGACACAAAGCAGGGGGACTGCGAATTAAAGGCCCCAAAGCGACTTCCAGTTGGGTCATTGGCTCTTGGCGACGCGGGCCACTTTGCTCGACCCAAATCTGGCTCTAAAGTGTTGACCATAAGTGTCTGATTGTTTGTGTATCATAATACAAATCCCCTGGCCCCCGGCTACCCCGATTTCGGTGCGTAAGTACAGTAGAACCAATTATGGATTTTATAAAACAAATGCGCCTTGCATATTAATTAGCCAGCGTTGCCTCGTTTCGTTTCGTTTCGTTTATTTCGATTTGGCTCGGTTTGGTTCGCCCATCATGGCTCGCTGGCCCATAAATTTCCAAATGATTTACTTTAGTTTCGTGTGGAATTATTTGATGTCCAGCGGAAATGTGATTAAAAGCATATTTTATATTTAGTTGTGCTGATAAAGGCTGCCAGCAGCAACCTCCCATTTGCCATCATATCTGCCATCCTGCGGATCGTGTGCGTGCCCTGCATGCAAATGGGGTGGAAGGATGGTAAGAGACTCAGATTCGGATGAGGATTCGTATTCGTATTCGTATTCGCAATCGAGTACAGCTGCAGACAAAGGGAGCCCAGAGGAGATCGGACGATGATCGACCCCCTGCAGCTATGAGTGTTTATGTCAACTGCAAGCCTGATGACAGCCATAATTCTGTTCGCCAACCGCACTGCAGCCGAGCCGACAGATTCCAATCAGAGCCCGGCCCACAAGACGACTGAAAACCACACCAGATGAGCAGTCACCAGTAACTGGCCCCAAGGTCCTGGATCGGTTTATGTTACCCTGAAAATTGATAGCGAAAGGTGGATGCTCTCTGAATCGGAATATTCCGAAAACAATTATAAGAAATATTTGTATTGGAAATAAATATCTGCAAATACATTATAAAGAAAACTATGACTATAATTAAATTTTATTTAATGGTATTGAAATTCCTTAATTCCAAAATATTTTGTAAAATTTATTATATGGTTTTGTTGCTCTCCATTTTGTACTCTTCGCCAAAAGAAAAAATCATACAAGCAATATTTGTACTTGGCCCTTTTTATTAAATTTTTGTATCACCTATATAAAAAGAAAGAAAATACATTTAATTCAATTTAATTGAATATTTATTTATCATTGAATATTTTTTAATTATATATTTATTTTTAATTTATTAGATTGGTTTTGTCCAAAGCAAGCTCCTCGATCGACATACTCCTAATCCAAGAGAAAAGCGCAAATAATAAGTGCAAAACGTCAACGCCATGGGCGCAAAATTGTTATCGCCATCATTTTCGGATATTTAGTGGCAGAGAGTGTTGCCGGCGACACTGCCCCCCCTCGGACCCCCTTCCCTGCTAACCAGTGTCTTCTGGCTGGCTGGGATATTTGTGGTCACGCTACGGAAAACCGAAACGAAATTGTAGCAACGGAAGCAAAATGAACAACAAAAATAAGAAGAAAAACGCAAGAAAAGAGCTCAAGAGCAGCTCCCACGGTAGCTCGATCGGTAACTCCTGCGCCATTGAGAACCTTTTGCCAAAGGCCAGCCAAATTACGCGGCCAGTTTCTCATTCTCATGGAAAAACAATGATTTTTTCTCCTCTAATTTCGTCGGCTACTTTCGGGGGCCTCTTCCTGCTCCAGTTAAAGAGAGTTTAGAGCCACACGCAAGCCCCCGAAAATTAAGTCAATTAAATCGAGACTTCTTTGGCCTCCCGAACGACGAAACCCGCTTGTTGACAGGCCAAAAATAAATAAAATATGCCCACGGAACATTAGATTATGCAAGTCAAACAAATAAACGAAATAAATCAATGCGCGGGTCCGCCGACGACCAACGCATTCGATATTGGAAAATATCGTTATGGAAAACGCTGCCACTGCCCAGATGCAGATAGGCGATGCCAACGAGATACAAGATACAGAATACACATGTAGCAGTCAATGACTCACTCAGTTATTGTTGCCACGATGATTTATCTGAGCGCAAAGTAGTTGAGGCGTTGAAATTGGGCGCAAATCGAATTGTATCTGCGCGGCAGTGGTGATTGATATACTACAGCCAGTCGCAATAACAACTTCTGAAGTAATCCGAGTAATCACTTCAGGAAAATCACTTGTGAAAATACATGAAATATAAAATATTAGAAATTATCCAAAAAATGTTAAAATAAATTGTAAAATATATTCAACAACTGATAAAAATTTAAAATAAAAGCTTAGAAAGACAATTTCTAGTAAAGAATTTATTAGTATTTATTTATTTATGGCTAATATAGTTCTAAATGCGAGGCCCACCGATTAGTAAATATTTTATACCAATTAGGTATGCAGTTCCCCTACTTTAAAATATATTCTTTATTTTAAATAATTTTAAAAATATTTAGTAAAACTCCAAACTTCAAGAACTCCGTGATATGTAATGGGTTTTCAATCATCACCTCTCCAGCCTGTCAGCACTAATCTGGCAGTTATTGGCAGTTCTGCAGCGACTGCTAAAACGAAGTCGGAGCTTCGGTTCGAGACCCCAAGCCCATAAGTCACCAACGACCCAGCCAGACTGGCAGCAGGCAGCGGGTCAGTGGGTCTCTGGTACTCTGACTCCGATTCCGAGCCCCAATATCCGACTCCATCTCAGCTGAGACCTGCGAGTGTGTTCGCTCGCCCGCTTTAATTAACATATGCTAACAAGTTGGCCATGCCGCACTTTGTCACTTCCAAGAGCCAGAAACTTCAGCCTGGGCCCCAGCCTCGACTTAAGGTTCACTCAGAGCTTGAGCTTCGGCGTCAAGAGCTCGTGGGCACTTGGTGTTGGGGGTGGGCCTAAGTGGTTTTTAAATGAAATTAATTTAAATTTCTGCCTTTGCCTTTGCCTGTGCAAAAAAACGTGTGGAGCCATTGCAGGCATTAAATTGTAATGAGATCATTGCCATTTAATAAATTTACTCACATGTCTATTTATAAAATATTATGCCATGAACCCATAACCTTACCCAATAAATAAATAAATAAAGGGTGCAAGTTTTATAGTTTTCTGAATGCAGCGCTGACTTGTGAGAGCTGTTTAGCATATTGTGGGGCCATTAAAAAAATCAATTACAATTTAATGTGGCATTGTTAAGGATATTATTTATAATAATCAATATTAAATGGGTTTGCAACCGAAATAATAATACCTTGTGATAAAAAAAAATAGTCATAAATTTTTAAATGGATTGGAAAACTACTGAAATTGGGAAAAACAATAGAATTATAGAAAACATCAAATTGTTATATTTTCCAATTTTATCTGGCTTACTTTCTGATATAGTAAAAAAAGTAATAAAAAATCGAAAGACTTAGAACACGAACTTGTCTCTTTTTGCTTATAAATATTCGATTAGGGCAACTCAAAACTGCTTGATTTATATTACAATCTAACAATTGGTCCAATTGAATTAAAAACGAAAGACTCAAGACACAAACTCGATTCTGTAAGCTTGATCAATATTAAAGATTCGCTCAATTAGAGGCAACTTACCTCATATCGCGTGAACCCCACGAAGTCGAGCCCACAACTGGGTAGAGATTACGTGGTCCGTCGATCGGTCCATCTATATGTATATAGTAATGTTCCTAGGTGCTACCGGCTAGTTCCGCTTTCAGCTGCCGTGGGGGCATTAGAAGCGGCAGCTACGGCTAATGCCTGCGATAGATAATAATAGATTTTCTCACGCTTGATATTTCAGCCACTGAATGACGTTAAACAATGTGTGCAGCCTGCGATATTGCGGCTAGAGAGGTGCGGCCAAGAGAGGGGCCGGAAATCAAGCTACGACGACGATTGTAAGTTTAGAAATTACGTGCGGCTGCGGGAAAAATATTAATAAGTTACAAATACGGCACGGCTAGGGCGAGCTGCAGCTCAACGCTCGGCTAATATGTTTATTGGAACGATAAAAACCAAAATGATTTGCATGATTTGGCAAAACAGTTTGCGGCCACATTTCACACCTGAACATGCCAGCCTTCGGACGTTAGACGAATGGCGTAATTATATGGCGGGGCTGCTGGAAAACATCTTCGCTAAATTACGAATTACGATTACGATTACGGGTGCACAAGTGCTACAAGTATATATCGAGATGGCTTTTGCTGCTGGAATTTTGTATGCATTTATGGCACTTAGTCATGCCCAAGTGATTTGCTAAACTAGTTTAGCCGCGCACACAGAGAGCGAATTCCCATTGGGTAATTCCAAAACATTGCACCACACAAAAACAATGGCTTGAGCACCTAATATGATATTAAAACTGAACTTTGCCGCCGAGCTGCACTTGCACTTGAGCCGGATCTCTTCCCTGGCAACTGGCCGCAGCTAATTAAATGCACTTGCAAATTGCCGGCGACGAATCGCTTATTGAGTTATTCAAATGAAATGCCAGCTATGTGCGGAGAGGAACTCGATACTTTAATTGTAATCTGAATCGTGCAAAGATGATCCGAAATGGGGGGTGTTTGCGATGGGAACCCACGGAATTTATCAATGGGCTGGCCCATGTTTGAATCAGTTGAGATAGGTCCGTTCAATGTTATGGGAAATCATAGTCATTAATAAGGTAAAAAAAAGAAGCTCAAAACTATAATATTCCAGCTTAAGTTTTAAGGCCAACAAACAATTCTCTGAAAGGACATCGACATCTCTTTGGAAATTTCTCCCCATCTTGAACTCTGACCAGGCGCACTAAGCGTGTAGGCAAATTTGTCAAAACGGATTATCACCCATTTTCACTCGGCCAACAAGTTGGCTTGTCCAACTATTTAGGCGAACCCATTACCAGGCGATCGCGATGGCGATGGGGCACCCAGAGGAGGGTGTTCAGACACACCTGATACCAGCCAATGCTCATCTCATGAAAAATTGTCTTCGACACCCAGAGACCTGGGGCAGCTCCACACCACACAATGGGAGACCGGATCCCAACTCTCGCCAGGCCGGCCTGCTGATAATTTGAGTATGTGAATAGACGAGCCAACACATGGCCGTATGGCAACTATAAGCGCTAGGATGAGGCACTGCCCAAGGCGCTGGCTTTACTGCACTGGGAGAAAAAAATCTAACAGGATGAAAAACAAATAATTAAAAATTGATTTAAAAAGGTAAAAAAAGTATGCAGATTGTAATGCTGTTTTAAACTGTATATTGTTTAAAATATTTTAGAAAATGAATTAATGAATTATTCATTCTCATTCTAAATTTTCCCCTAACCATCTTATCTCTTTTATTCCTACCTCCCACCCATCATCCTCTCATCTTCCCCTACACTCCTCTTTACACTTCTCATTATACTAATAGAAACATAAAAATGCGAATAAAAAGATTTTTTTTTATTTTCTAAAATATTTTCTAATATATTTTACTGGTTACCATTTTACAGATTGCTATTTTAACTAAATAAATATTTTTAAAATTAATTTATTTCTTAATAATTCTCATTGTAAATTAATTATAGATTGATTTTTACAGATTACATGTTTAAATTTATTAATTATTAATAATTTTTTTTTAAATTTAGAAACATTAAAATGTCTACAAAAATAATTTTTTTTATTTTTTAAAATGTTAGTTATGGATTTTTCCATCTGCAAGGGATTAATCCCAAATCAAAATACACTTTAAATAATTTTCCCAAGTGTGGGCTTAGGATGACATACAATCATATTAAAAATGGTTGCCGTTTTATTTCTGCAACGTTTCGAGGTGACCTCTCGCAGCCCCGCGGGCCGCCCAATCCGCCCGGGTGGCTCTACCCACCGCATTATTAATAATGCCTGAGCTGGGCCAACGCTGAGCGTTTTGACCACCGCCAAAGCAGTTTCAAATGCTGGCCCAATGCAATTTTATTAACGCAACGACAAATGATCGCTCCATGTTGAAGTCAAGCTCCGCTGGCAACTGGAAGAGTGAGACTCTGAAAGACCGGGACCCGCAGCAAAGGCTTTGTAAGGAGACCTGGGCAGAGACCCTATTAAAATTGAAAATGTCGCGAGATCACTTATCGGACGGTAATAAAAATGGTGCTTTTAAAAAACAATTTGGCTTTTGGGTGCTACAACAACAGGGATCTCCAGCCCCGTACTATGTAGATGTAGGTTGTATTGTAATTTATATCGCCTTTGGTGCGTGGATGGATGTTTGGTGGATGGAGGAGATCGGTTCATCGGGGGCTCTGTAATACAAGCCAGTAAATATTTATGATCTGGCTAACGGGTTGCAGACAGTCTCGATTTACTTCTCGGAGAGCTAGCCAGAGATGTTATTAGGCTAGAAGTACTGCTAATTTTAGGCTAAATCCATTAATTTATAATACCTGAAATATTTATGTTATGTTTCTTATATCTGTCCTGATTTTAAGATGACTGTATCTCATTTCTATACCCAGAATCCTCGGAAAAAAACCGTTCCTCTCCAAAAGAAAGGTGCTAACTATAGGCTGAGCAACCGACCATTCAAAGTGTAAATAAACATGTCAAAGTTCTCTTCATTTGAATTCTCACAATGCCTGCCAAATAAAAGCTCACACAGTTCCTATAGTTCACCCCCCATTGTTTGGAGTTTAATAAACGTCTAAATCATACTTTTGTGATGCATGTGCTAAAGACAAACGAATATGTGATGAGGGGGAGTTGGGCTTCTAATGGAAGTGTGTGTGGTCTTTCAGGTCTGAAGCTAAGCAATCAAAGTGCGTCAAAGTTGGGAATAGAAATTATAGCAGATATAAACCAAGCTTCTCATTTGGTGGGTGTTTTGTGGGAGATGAAATAGAACAAACTATGGGAAATAGACATAAATCTTGTAGATTTCTCATGAACTAAAGTATACAGCTTATCTCAACTTAGATGCAATTCTAAGGCACTATAAAACCCCTTTTGCTGGCACCCCTGACAAAGGCCGGATAATTGGCATGCAACTCGGATAACTGACAGAAATCAAAGCCACACAAAACAAATCAAAATGCATGCTTATAATATGTTGCTATATGATTAATGCCCTGCACAGGGAATAAAATCAAGATATCAAAACGGAGGGCTACTGAAATTCTTAATAAAGATAAAGCAAAAGATAAAGGCAGGGCAGGGCAGGAAAAGGATCTGTAAGTAGCTCTTCCTCGTTTCGGAATCGAATGTGAACTGCGACAGCGACTCAATCGTGGACTCTTTTGGGCCATTCGCAGGCGAATCACGTACGGAGCGTGAGCAAACTTTAAGTTAGATTAATCGAGGCATTGATTATGTTAAGGAGAAATGTCAAAACGAAAGGATATGAGCATTTCCTTTTTTGAGTTATGATCGGTTTCCGGTTGGCTAAATATGATTTGCAGCCAGCAAGGTAAGAAAATAAAAAGAAATCGCCAGAATCGCAACGCGCCTTCAGATTTATAGGGCTCTTGGATCCAGCTTATGTCTGATTTACGATCCAGTGAGTCGAACAGGACTCCCTCTCCTTTATTCTTACAGCGTCCTTGCCACCACCTACTGTTTCCCAATAACAATGAGATCGATCCCTGCAGCTGCCCCTCGTCGAGTTGGTCGCTTGTCCCAACATAAAGACATAATAACCTAAATAGATCACTTGTCCGGCTCGCACCTTCGAGCAAGTGTGTGGTCCTTGTCCCGAGACTGGCGCCAGTTTGTCACTCTTTTTGTGGTTTACCAATTGTGCAGGTCGATCTGAGGCGATTTCCCGGGAAATCATTTCAGGCTGCACCAGTTGGAGTTTCTTGCGCAAGTCCTTCGATTGTGTATTCTGTGGGAAAACACGAAATTTCTTATGCAAAAGTAGAGATGGAAGATATACAGGATTCGATTGGTATTGGGAAAACGACAGATTGCATCTAAGCACAATGTTCCTCTAAAATCAAAATGATATAATTCTTTCCTACTGAAAAATGTACCAAACGAAGTTCGTTTCCTAAGTCTTTTGAATGATAGAGCAAAAATATTTAAAATTAAATTTTAAATGGTGATCATTATATAAAAATAATAGAACGCTAATTCATTTAGGTGGGTGAAGAGCTAATCGAGTTCGCTGCCTAAGTCTTTCGATTTATAATTCATAAAAATGTGTTTTAATAAAATGGCATCATCCAAATTAGTTTTAGCTGACTTCAAGGCGAGGGAAATATAAAATATTTAACGATATTTATAAATTCCTACGCAACCAAGACAGATATAACCAATATGGCCCGCAATGTAAACCAATTCAGATCGCAAGCAGGTTGACCAAGCCCAGCCTTTTGCTGTTACCGATTCAGTATTCCATATAACCATGATTCATCACCGTGATCTCCATCATTGGCATTGTCATTGTGATTGCGGTTCATTGTCCACAAGCCCACACTCGAGGGGCACTCGAGCCCCTGGCTCCGATTCAGGCGCCTCCGTCTCAAGACTCTAATTGAAGCCCCTCTGTGGGGCAAACAAAACTGGGCAGAAATTAGCTCAAAGTTATGCAGAGGCCAGGCGGGATGAAAGAACAATATTATTCTTTGGGGCGACCGCAATATTTGGCCCAAGTGTTGCTTAAGTCTGCCCCAAAGCCACCGCGCTTACGCACAATTCCCCCAAAAAAAGGCCTCCTCTTCATCGCAAAACTCGCCAAATACTTGGATAAACAAATCGGTGACCGCAAAAAAAGAGCGGAAAAGAAAACAAACCGAATCAGAGTAGGGTCCGCTGCTCTTAGAACGAGAGTTTTTCAAACAGTTTATGGGTTTTTTTCTTTCGGTTCAGATGATTAATTGTGGAATTTCTTGTGGTTTCGGAATTTGCGCTATAAATATGTAGATGAAATAATGCGGGGCCTTTACCTTAACACAATTGCCTGGCCGGCAGATCGCTGATGATTAAAATAAAACGCTCGGCCAGTTTTCGAAAATAACTTTGACAATATGCCAAACGGGGGACACCGGCTTAAGGCAATTAATTTCGATAATAATCGTTCAATATGGAGCTTTGGCAAAAGTTACTGAAGCGTCGACAATAATAATAACTTCCCCGACTTAACCCTGAAATCTATATATACCCATATAAACGTATATATGGGGAGCAAGTCATTAACGAGCTCTCGAACAATGAACAATTTCAGTTTTCTGTGTCACTGAAAATCACACAACTCAGGCCAACTCAGGCAACTCAGCCAACTATAGCCAGCTTGTAATTGGCGGCCCCCAGACGGGGGAAGCTCAAGATCCGAGATATGTAAGGGGGGCTGTGGTGTCTCTGGCAATTGTCAAAGATTGTCAAGTTTTTGGCCTCTTGGTCGTGTGCCTGAGTTTAGTGGGTGAAATTGGTTGCCTGACTTAATGCCGGCGACCTTCCTCGCGTTTAATAAATGCATAGGAAAAACCTTGCAGATACAGGTTGCATCATAAGGCACATATTTATCTCCACCCCCCGCTGGCACACTTCTGGCATTGTCTTCTATTATTTCTTGTACCGTTCGACTCATTGAACTTAAGCACATGAGCATGACTCTGGTGGACGACGACTGTCATATAGCCAGGGCTATAGCTATAGCTTCGGCAGATCTGCCATAATGCCACAAAACACTGCCCGGCGACCCAGCGACGTATTCTTTTGTCTTATTGTTGAGCAGCGGCGAAACTTTTCTGGGTTAATTTTCATGTTTTTCAATACAATTTTCAGCAGATTTGCTGTCAAGGCTGGAATAATTTTCCATGTCTTGACGGGGCGGCAAATTAATCAAGCACACGCATAATAAAAACAAAGAACAAATTAGTGGGATGACCTTCGAGAAAATTGTGGACAAAAAATCTGAATATGATGCACTCTGTAGTCCTTAATTAATTACTAAAATAATTACTAATTAAAAGAAACAATTTGTTAGAAAACAGTATCTTTAATTATTTTCTAACATTTAACTTTTTTGTCCATAAGAAAGAAAATAAATTGTTGGAAAATGTTTTCTTTAATTATTTTCTAAAATTTAACTTCTTTGTTATATAAGATTTATTTAAATACTCAAAAATGTAAATTTCCGAAAATAAAATTCAAAAAGATCAATTAAAATTGGTTTTAAAAAATGTTCTGAACAATTTTTTCCACAATATCTGGCAGTGATCGATTTTGTACATCTTCCGTTTTAGACCCAAAGATTTCTGGGAAATCCCTTGGCGCTGCTCATTAGTCTTCACCTTTGGCCAGACTTCGATAACATGTGCTACAATTTGTCTCCGGAGCGGAAGCCCCCAGGTCGACTTCCTTCCAGATCGGGGAAACCGAATAAAAACCCAGAGATGCATCCTCACCGGGAACCCAAAGGGTTCTTCGTTCGGTTGTCATTCAACAGCTGTAGACTCTCCCCACTATTAGAAATTATTACCCTAGATATCCGATTGTCTTAACTGATTGTCAATGGCCATAAATTTATTGAGGTACTATATGAATGGCCCTGGCAGAGCCAGAAGAAATATTAATGATAACGCACACATGCATACGAAATCAAAGCAAAGCAAAAGCAAATGCAAGAGGACGGAGACTTTTTACCCGGGGCAAGTGCAGCATTTGTCGACCAACTGTTGGCACTTTTTGTCCGCGCATTTCGTTTTTACCCATTTTACCCATCATAGACATCCAAAGACATCCATAGACATGGTCAAGTCATCAGCAACTCGGCAGCCTGCTGTTGACTTAGAATACTAATTCAGTTCGCTGCTCGGGCCGGATGTGGTGACATTTGGTCGGGCTGGCCTGGCCATCAGCTCTGGCTGCTCCCGCCCTTTTGTCTCTGGGCCCTAACAAATATTGGTGGCAATAAAAAGCTAATAAAGAATATGGAAAGGCAAATGTCTGGCCGGCAAGTGCGCGAAGACCAGGGCTGCAAAGTACTTAGCCCTTTGAAAATTGATTTTTAAAGTGGGTATGAACAAATTATGGAGTATGGAATTTTTATTTTATTTAAATAAAATAGACTTCTAGACTTTATCTGTTAATTCACAGGAGTACTACCCACAATATCTTATTACTAAGGCTTTGCACATTTAAATAAACTATTGTTAATAGTCTATAGACTATTAAATTATATCTGTTCATTCACAAAAGTATGATCTATCTTATTATTAAGACTTAAACAAAAAATAAAAGGATCTTTAAGACTTAAGACCCTTTCAAGAATAAAATATACCGAAAAAATATAAATATTTCTAGTAAAAATTGGGACAGTATAGGTTGAAATAATTTTAGAAGAAAACCCATATTTATTAGACATTTCTCCGTTCCCACACCAATTTTTAGATGGCCACATCCCTGGCGCTATTGTGCATGTCACTTGCCTTCCTTTTGTTTGCTTCTCGGTTAATGCAGCGGCGTTTAACAATTCATAAACATGGCCTGCACTGACGCCACTCGTCTCGGATTTGTCGTCGTCTCCCGTCTGGTTTTTGGTTCACTTTTCAGAGCTCCGCTGGTTAAGAATAGGAGTCCATCTAGACGGCAGGCTATCCCGAAGGGAAGTAGTGCAGACATGGCCATGTTTATGTATGCAAAACTAGTTTCTTTTTAGGGCCATGTCTGGGAATCGAATCGAAACGGAATCGAAACCAAGCCAAATCCAAATCCCCAATACACCATACCCCATACCCAATAGCAAGTCGAAACCGAAACCAAAATTAAATGCAATACTTTTCGGTCTACAGAGGAGGAGGGCACGCATTTACACGGCCTGGAAGACCATTTTGCGTGTTCGACAAATTTGTAGCTGCCTGTCCAGGGCCTGATCACGTTTTAATTGTACAAAAGCGACGACAACAAAATGTTTCGCTACTGTCGACTGTAGACTGGCGCCTATCGTAGGCTAATTAACATTGTCGGGGGCTCCGGGGGCGATTTTGGAGGCGATTTTGGAGGCGATTTGGCTTTTAAGTCCGACCAAATGCTGGCTGTGTTCCCATTCACACTCGCTAAACATTTTACTTTCTTAAATCGTTTTTAATTGTGTTTGTCAAATGGCAATGTGAAGCCGATAGACCGCATTTGATAAGGCCCCAAGGCGAAGGAGCTGCCGAGGGGCTGGTGGAGTTGAAAGGTGGGTGAAACTGAGTGTTTGAGATGAGTCACTGAACACGAATCACGAGTGATAGGTTCAAATCTTAATGGATCGAAAATTTATTAAAGGATAAAGGATTATTTTCTTAATATTACAAAGTATTTTTATATATTATTCAGGAAATATTATATATGGGATACCCTAAGGATCTTAGTAATAAATATTTTATAAACACAAATAAAATAACTGAACTATATTTAATGAAATTATGTAATGCTTTGATATCAAAACATTTTTAATAGAACATTTGTATTTTTTTGTGACTAACATTAATTTTAAAATATAAAAAATGTATTTCTAGAATCACTTATTCATTAAATTTACACTCTTATTTTAAAACTTTGTTGGCTCATGTAGTAGTAAATATTTTTATTATTTTTTTATAGCTTACCCAATATTTTATTTAACCGATATATTTACTGCAAAGCCCATTGATCGTGTCACGCGACCATCTCAATCCAGCGATCATTGGAAAGCGCTCGATTCTCAAGGGTTACCCTAAAAGATTGTTATGCCTGGCATTTAATTGCCTTGTAAGTGAGGAGCACCGGTAGCAGCTTCTCATTGTTTCGATGTCTTCTCGATTCGCGTTGCACGCATTTCACAGGCCAATTCGAAACAACAGCAGCAACATCGGTAGCAGCAACAGCAGCAACATCAACCGAACAGCGACATCTTGCAACGCTTTTGGCATCTCGAACCTCGATATAAGACATATCGGGTATCGGCGCTGGCTACTGATTTTGCACCTGTTTAAATGCTTTCGATATTTGTGATCCCATTGATAATGGCTGGACATAAAACTAGGATGCCAGAGGCCGGCCGGCCAACGCGGCTTGATTGCGGAAATGAGTCGACTCAACGGCGATTCCAGCGAAAGAGCCGCGTTTATTGGCACGCCACCAAGGCACGGATAAAGGCACGACCCATCGGATCGGATCGGATTGGATCGGATTTGCAACGGTAGCAGCAACTCTAAATTATATATAAAGCACATGTCACCGGGCACATCCCCGCATACAAATGATGGCCAAATGATGAAGTGGCCAACTTCTAGACATGCCCAGGGCACAAACGGCGAAGCCAGCAGAAACAGCAAAAGCCGAATGGCTAAGGGCGCGGCTCGAAAGTGCGTCTGATATGGCCTAGGGTACCATAAATTTGCCATCAAGTTGAGGTCTACGGACATGTGAAGTGACTCGTAGGACGGCTCCAAAATTAGAACTAGCTAGGATTGAAATTTATGATAGATTTTTTAACAAGCAACACGGAAGACACATTATAAAATAAAACTTAGAAAAACAAAAAAAAAGTTATTAGAAAATCTTAATTTAAAGAAAATTTTGTTTCAGTCTGTTTTGAAATAAATATAACATTGAAATTTAATATAACTTAAACTGGGTCAATAAATTATATTTTACCATATGGAATCTTTAAGATAATTGCTTCAAAAAGGTCGTAAACAATTCATAAGAAAGTCCTCCTAAAATACATTTTTTGAAGTCGTATGTTTTTTATAATATTTTATTTTGTTTTTGTATAATATTTTTATAGTAATAAGTGAATTTTTCGATTTCTATAATTTGTTTCCTTATTTAAAAAATATTTAATAGCACTTTTCTCTGCCCATCCCTTCCTAGAGTACCCTAAAGTTGGTCTTTTGTTTCTGCGCGACTTTGCGTGAATTATGCAAATGAGTTTTGCCCTAGCCAGTTGAATTACGCTCAATGGCAATTGCAATTGCAGAAGGTTTGAGCCGCGGCGACAGAGACGGCCCAAGTTAAAGCCAAGTTAAATCCAAAGCACAACATCATCATCATCGTGTCGCTGCGATAATGATGATGGGTCCGAGGCACTTGCCCAATCCTCAATCCCAATGTGTCTCAAGCAGCACTAACTGCAGCAACAAATGCACGGACACATCGGGCACTTGGACCACGGTCAATAAAGACGAAGACCGAAGACCAAAGGCCGAGGACCGAGAACCAGAACAAGAGCTCTTTGATCTCTGGCCGCAGCAGAGCGGGCCATTCATTGAAGTCGATTCCCTGACACCTCCACCTCAGCCCCAGCCAGGTCCACTCTTAAACTCTCAAACGGTCTAAAAGGCCGCGGCCATTAGCCAATATAACAGCCACGCAACGTTTTGTATTTTATCATGTCTACAAAAGTCAAAAAGCCATATTACATCATAACGCAGCCGAGGGAGATGCGAGCGATGAGATGCTGATGCAGATGCAGATGTTGATGCTGATGGTGATGCAGTTGGGAAATGGAAATGGACACGGAGATGGAGATGGAGTCGGAGTTTGGGAGCGGGAAGGGGAAGGGGAACTGATTCGTTTCGTGCCTAAGTGGCCTTTTGGGAAAAGTGTTCTAATAACAAGCCAAAAAAGGGGGGAAAACAAAAACTGTTTTAACTGGAAAGCGGTCAGAACGAAATGAGCGGGGGGAGGGCGAGAATTGTTTGCATTTGTCAAATAGATCGCGGCCCAAAAGGGTTTCCCCTCGGGTTTTTCAACTGACCGCCTCTCGTAAAATTACACAGAGAAAAAAATATATATATTTGTTTTTTACTTTAAAATATATAAATTTATTTATTAAGTTAAATAAATATAAATACATATATTATATCATCTGTAATACCAATATAACCTATATTCGCTATTATTTATTAATTCTTTAATATTCACCGAAGAAATATGTGATCATAAACTACTAATCTATTCGTATATTAATTCTAATCTATTGAATTTCAAAAATATCTATAATAAGATGAGTAGTAAGTTAAGACATTCAGAAGTGTTAAAATTAAACTTTTGGTATGGAACTTAAACTACAAAATATAAATTTAATAATATTAAGTATTAAATGTATACTATAGACTCAAGATTTTATATTATTTAGTGTTAATTAAATACCACACAATACGAGTTTCAAGAGTTAAACAAGGTGATTAGTTTAAATATAATTTAATCAGATATGGTAATACCTTTATTTATTTAGGGTACTTTACTTCGGCTATTTTTATTTTCTGTTGGCAATCAAATGTGGTGATATTTTTCTGTCAGTAGTGAAACCCTTTAACGTTAGCTAACCTTCGGCGTGAGTGGTGTGAACTCATCACGAGCTCCTCCTTCGAGCGTCGCATCCTTTTCAAATGGTCGGCAAACAATGCAACACCCAGGCAGCCGTTCTAATAAGCCGAACTCGCGGGGCGATCAGGTTGGGCAAATAGACGGCGGTCAGCACGCTTGAAAGAGGGCCAAAAGAAATCGGAATAAAGGGATCCCGCCTAACAAGGCCATGAAAGGAGTTCATTGTGCGTCGCCCGTCGGTCACTTTGAGTGTCATAAAAACGGTCAGACGGCTAAAAACTTAAAAGCCAGCAAACAAAACGCTGCTCTGCATTCTGTGCTGCCCAGCTAGAGCAGTTAATTAGAATGTGAGGAGCGCGAGATGGATGCTCTGGGGTTCGGGGAACAGGTACCATACCATCTCAACCCTTTCCAAACCATCGAAAGGCGGTGTGAGCGGAGAAGTGCGCTAGACAAACAAGCTGGAACCAAAAGGCGGCTTGATTGAGTGGCTCTGCCCCTGGAGGAGAAGGTTGCGAAAGCCACAAAAAAAAAGAATAGTCTGTATGAAAATCAAATCAAGTCATAGTCACCAACGGCCTCAACACCAGCCGAAGCCGAAGTCGAAGCCACCAGTTATGGAGTCACGTCTTCAACGGCAACTGCTGCTCAATGGTGTGCAGACCCTGGCAATATTTACCAAATGTCAATGCAAAAAGTAGAAGGTGCAATGTGCAGGAGAGTTGTGAAGAAATCGCAAAAATAAACCATGAAAAAGGGCGCAGGAAATGGGAGGCACGAACTGCGAATGCCCTATTAAGGAAGGGTTCTTTAAAAAATGGGTAAGTTCTCCTAAAAAATATATATAATTTTTAGATTTAAAATACAATTTTAATAATTAATTCTTAATTTATTTTTCTCTTTTTATTAAAATTCTTTAACATAACATATATTATTATTTTTAATTATTATTATTATTTTTGATAATATTGTGTGATATAATATTCCTTCTTGTCTATTTATTATAATTTTTGAACTGCATTTTGAAGTATACATATATTTTCAGTTTTTTTGATAAAAGATTTTAAAATTATATAAGTTATTAAAGTATGCTATTTAGATTTTGTTCAAAGGCCTTTATGTGCAACTCTAAGCAAATGACGATCCCGATGATGCATTCCACAACCGTTTCTTACCACATCGCGATAATCGACCTGCCTTATTTCGCGAGGGTATGTGGCCCACCGAAAAAAATAAATAAATATCACTAAACACAGGCGCAAACGATCGCGCACGTTTGGTAATGGATCACACGATCTCTTAGCAGGCAAAAGACTTGAGCTTGAGCTTGAGCTTCAGCTGGAGTCTGAGTTTGGGCCAAGTGCACGGCCTGCCTGTGAGTCTGGCTCTTCGACTGGGCTCTTTCGATCTGGGCTTGGGTCCCGACCAGGGTCTTCTGGGTCCGACTATGGCCCGGCTGGCCGGGTAAAATGACATTGACAGTGACACTGCTCCAGCAACTGCAGAAGCCGGAGCGATCGAGTGCGGAGTGCAGAGTGGTTCTGGGTTAATACGTGCACTAAGCGTATCAGTTAACCACACAATAACCCGGCGACCGTTCGCATAAGTGTTGCGAGCTGCTGAAGAAGCCTTAAGTGTCAGCTCAGGTGATTGCCGGCTTGAAGTGCCAGCGATTCTGCGGTTCGGGAAAGGAGGAAAAGGAAGGAAAACGAGGGAAAATCGCGCAGGAATGGCACAGAATAGAGAAGGTCGCACACGTTGCAATCGAAGAAGCAGTGGTTTTTGTTTCCCTGCTGATGGTGGTGGTTGGCTGGTCGCGATCGAGATCCGTCCTAATGATGTCAACCCTTTCCACACCGGGCTAAGAGAACCTACAGCCAAGAAACCAAGAAACCACCGGACAGCTGGCTTTGCCCCATTAGACTAATTTAACGAGCTGTAACATAAATTCCCTGTCTCCACTCGATCGGTGGCTGCCAGAGCTCCTGCTGCGGTGGTCGATACTCAACTAAACTCAACTCGCCATCGTGGGTTTTCCCACTAAAAATTTTGACTTTTTGACTTCTTTACGAGCTATCAAAATCACTTGTGGCCCAGCCTCACGCAGGCCTTTAAATCTAATTTCGTTTTTCAAAAATAAATAAGGGTAACAAGATAAGACGAGGCACTAAAAAACAACAGCCCATAATCAGGCATCCAGATAGGCCATACACTGGAAAAATGCGACCGTAATATATATAAAATAGAACAAAATCTAAAAGTGGTTCACTTTTTCTAAATTTGTTTCCATAAAATAAATTTATAAACCATAAATAAAATAATTTAATTTTTTTCTATTCAATAGGCTAATTTTGTAAAATCGTTTTCTAAATTGTATGCATTCAAGTTTCTAGTTCCTAGTAAACTCGAAAATTCGTCACGCTTTTTTTTCAGTGCACCTTCAGCGATAAGGATCAGAACCCTGAGTTGATTTGAGCTCGAGTTCGTTAGGCGTTTTGTCCTCGTAAATGTTCGAGGTGCTGGCTGCACAAATTAATATTGTGGATTGTGGTGTGCGGTCCTCGGAGCTCGGCGATCGGCGATCGGTCCTCGTGGACATTGGACATTGGACCTGGATGGCGTAGAAGGGGCACGCTGTCGGGGGCCAAACACACCGTAAACGAAGACAAAAGGACATCATCAGGCGGCCAAAACAGAACAATGGGCAAATTTGTCGTAAAGAAGCAGGCCCCAGAGAGAAAGTCCACGAAAGGATTTATGCAGCTGTAACCGTGTCTGGGTTAGGTCAAGCCGATGATGATCCTCCTCTTCCTCGCTTTCATCATGATCATTTCACGATGATGATGATGATGCTGGGGCAATGCAACCTCAACTTTATCGCTGGCATGCGTATGCTTGACCTGTAAGTTCACTGGACACGCATGCGCCTCGAAAAACGGAGGAATCATTTGAAAGACCTGCAAAGGAATGCCTAAATTGTAACTGATGGTCGCTGAAAATACCCTGTTTTTGATAGTAAAATATAGGAATTAAAAATCCCATGAGAATTTGAATTGATTTTAAAATAGGTTAGGCATTAACTTTTAGAATATGGAGATTTCTATTAAAGATGTGCAAATAAAGTGTATTTAATGTTTAAAAATTAAAATTTGTATTATTTATTTTTTTAAATTTTATTTTAGTACTTACTAATTTGTATCACTAATATTTCATATCAATAAAGCTCACATTTATGTCCTTTAACCTAATATACCTTAAGACAAGTGATCACCAGAAATCCGCAAAATAAACGAAACAGATACCAGAAGACCGGATCAGGTCGTACCTTAATCGCAGCACTTTAATCGACACGCAAAGTTCGTTTAAGTTAAATAAACGTTTAAACGAGAACACGGCGCGCGAAGGGAATGGCAATGGCAAAAGCAAAGGCAAAGGCAACAGAATGAGACTGGACTTGGATTGGGATTGGGAATGGGCCAGAAACAAGCGAACGGCATGCGCTACACGCAGAACTTGTCCGAGGACCAGATGAGACCCCGAGGAATCAGAAGAAGGGCTGGAAAAATATACAGAACCAAAAAGAATGAGAATGCGAATGCGTGCCCCGGCTGGGTGTGTACGAAATGTTTAAATTAAGGTGCATATCAAGTGCACCAGATCACTAATTACCAGCGCCAGCTTTGGCCCAACTCCAACTGCGGGCCAGGAAAGGAATCCCTTTCGGCCAAATCCGATCTCGTGTGAGCCAAGCGCCCCCAGAGCTCTGAGTTTGTTTTTCCATTCGATCCGATCCGTCTGTCCATCTCGAAAGGGGGTTAAAGGTGGTGGCGGCGGAATCGAAATCAATAAAGATGAGCCTCCGATTGGCAGTGTGCCATGTGATTTGGCCAACTCGCAGGCTCTGCGTTCTCTGGGGCTGCATTAAGTGGGTTAATGTCTTGCTGGGTGGAAGAACAATGGAACTGTCCGTCATCCGATCGGATCTTGGGATAGCACTGAAATTCTGTTGGGATGTAGTTACGGCGAGAGAGAGAGTTCACTGTTGGGGTCAAGTGGGAAGTGCAACATATCGCAGTTCATTAAATGCAACTCCTTCGATATTTGTAACATTAGCAAAAGGAGGTTTATTGAAAGCTAAAAGTTTTTAATAATATTAAAATAAAAAAAGAAAAATATTGGAAGAAATCTAATGTTATATATTAACTTGGAATGACACAATTCTGTGAGCTCGTTGTCAAATATAAAATAATATATAAATAAAATGTATTATTTTTAATGCTAAAAAGTTCCACTTTAAATTCCAATTTAAATGAAAATAATATTAGTAATTAAACAATAATACGAAATATATATTAATAATGCAATAAATATGCAATAATGCTATAAATAATGTATAAAAAAAACTTAAACAATCTTTCAGCACCAGAACCACTCTTAATACAAGTATCTTTGCTGCTTCCTCAATCCTCGACTCCTTGAGAACTTAATGATCTACGCTCCTCAATCCAACTGGCAGCTGAAGATATAAATATGTGGCCGTATGTCATAGTTTGTTTTGACTATTTGTCAGCGAACTGCGAGTTGTCTAGGAACACGCCCCTTACCCTCTTGAGAATCTAGAGAATCTCGGCGGTAATTAAGGCCGCTACCGGACGCAAAAGCAACCGAGGCATTGACTCTGTTAAGATTGCTGACTTGCCTTTAAGTTTAAAATATTATGCAAATCTTTGCATAATTTCTCAGTGGAAACATGTTTCCACCATAATGTGTCAATAATATTTGCCATTTTTTCTATATTGTCTCTTTAATTCCATTGTCAGCATCGAATGCAAATTGGGAATTGAATTTTTTATTTTAGCGCGATGCCACTACACTCGGGCTGCAATTATTTAATTTAATAAACATGTTCTTACGGCGCGCGTATTATATATGTCTTGCATGCATTAATTTGAAAGCTATAGCCGATGGAACATTAGCATTGCGAACGGTGATAAATAATTAAATGCGAATGCCCGTTGAAAAAAATCATTTGCAGGTGCTTGTCTTGAACTATTTTTAAAGATGTGCTCAGATGTGCCCGAGTCGCAGCTAAAGTCCGAGTCTTTGTCTCTATCTCCCCGAACTCTATTAGTAATGCATCTATCATAGATCACCCGACGAGCACACACACACACACTACGTGGGGTCAATAAAGCATCTCGAAAGTCCCCTTTGGCGCCAGGTAACTTGATCTAGCCCGCTTGTCTGCGGACATTTTCGATTGGCGCCTGCATTTTGACAGTCAATAAAATTTTGAAATGTTATACTTTTGGTCCATTTTTATGCCGAATCGATTTTATTTCCCTCCGCTTGTCTCATTCTTCTCGTCTTTGTTGTCTAAATGGCTTTTTGATTGGAGAGATTGGAGCGATGAGACAAATGAACCACTTTTTCAGTTTGACAGCCAGGTGAACCCAAAAAAAAGTGTGTGTAAAAACGAAAGACTTGGGCAACGAACTTGACGAATGATATCGATATACCCTGAAATCGGGTTAAAAGTCGCTCAAATCAGTCCCTGGATTTATTATTCTCGAGGGCGAGTGCTTTATTCGGTTTTTGAACTAAGCTGAACTTGCGACATTAAATTTATCGAAAGCAAAACAAAAGACTTAGGAAACGAACTTGACTTGGGCCACATATCAAGTCACTAAATCGGACTTAAGATGTGTGTTTACTTAGACGGGCTCAACTTAGTTCAGGGAAATCGCATTTAAATCTATCTTGATTTTGTTTCAAATACTTTTTATTGGTTAACTTTAAAGAATTAGAGTAACGATTCAACTCAGAAATGATCTGATCCAACTGGAATTTCCTACAAAAAATTGTACAGTGTAATTAATTGCATGTGTAGTAAATTACTTTAAAATATTTTTATGTTTCTATTCAGTTGTAAAACTAGTTTTTATTTTTTAGCTTACTGAAGAAGGTTTTTTTTAAAGATGTTAAACATTAAAGTGCCGAAATTATATGTTATTCGATAAAGTAATTATTTTTTTTAAAAAAATCTAGAATAAATATTTTATATATTAGCCAAAAAAGAGAGTATAATTTGCATTTGCCGTCTTAATTTTATTTGAAACCCACTTAAGAGTGTATTGACTTCAACGGCTTGAGTTTATTGTATTTTATTTCGTATGGCTCTTTTTACTATGACTCTTTAATAAACTATAAAAATAAATTTAGAAACAATGACGACAAAACACACGTCGGAATGCGATCGTCAGCGGCACAATGGCGTGCGCTGGTCCCCTGCTCCCCATTTGCCCCACATATGGGCTCCATCATGCATATTGATGATATGCTGTTCGCTCATCTCTTCCTATACAATACGATCCATTCCGATCCAATCCAATCCAATCCCACCTGGATTGTTTATTACCGTTGACGCCTCAGCCAAAGTCGAGCACTACGGAATTTTGCATCCACGAGGAGTTACGGGGGATGGGATCCTGCATAGTTCTCGTGCCGCGGCCGACTGTCCCATTCATCATCGGTTGGTGGATAAAGCAGTCAGTCAGGCCGTCGGGCCATAAACAAAGTTCGCCCCGATCGGCCAGTCAGTCGCCTAATTAAGTGATTAAAATTCTGGCCATCAACGGGGCGTATGACTTTTGTATGTGTTAATATAAAGTTTATTATTTGAAGCAGCACGTGGTCAGCAGCACTGCCGGCCAGAATCGGCCGGAGATATCGGGTAGGCCCACAGGCCCATATCGGAGGCAAAGGCAAAGGCATAGGCCTAATGCTCATGACCGCAGCATATAAAGCAGGGAGCTCAGGGGGCCGAAACATCGAATATCTGTGCGTAACATTTGTGGCATTTTTAATTTACTACACAACTATTCAGCTATACAACTACAGCAATCGCGACTGCCCATTGCAGTCACAGAGAAAAGCACTTAACGGCTGCTATATCGGTTTTATTATCGGCCATCGGCCATCGCCGATCGACTTGCAACCGAATGTTGATTGAATTTATGCCAAAGCATTTGTTTTCCGTCTCTGTTTGGTGTTGCCATTGACAGGCCACGCCCATTTGGCCCGTGGTTAGAAAATCGAGGCAAAGACACCGCCGATCAGATATATATGCTCCGATATCGTATATGTCCGAACAGAACTGATTTTGAAACAAGAGAGGTAGCTGAATACGTAAGTAATTTATGAGCTTTGATCCTATAGGAATGCGCGGTAGTCGACAGCTAGCAGATACATCCGAAAGATAGTTTTGACCGGGGCTTATATGATCCATAATAATGTGGTTAAATAGGGTATAAAAACGAAGAGAGGTCGTTAACTTTCTGGAACTAGGAATATATTTACTAAACATTACATTTAATTTGGAATATCTATTCAGAGCAGTAACAGCTAAAATAAAATCACTCGATAGAAAACCAAGTCATTGCATTAATGAGTTTTTAAGCCAGCATTTTCTGGTGTTTTAATTTCGTTTTCCTGAAAAGTATGTTCCAAAATCTCCCGAAAATATTCAAAAACCACAGCAGATTAATTTTTAATAGTTTTTATTTTTCTTTTTGTATAACTAAAAGCCAATCTATAGACGTAACTAAGACTAAAATAGAATAAAATACTTAGAGACAATCAAGATCATTCTTAGACTTAACAATTTGTGTGTGTATGTACAATAGCGTTTCAAGGGTGGGATAATGATAACTACTTCTAGGGTTCGTTTAACTTTAAAATACAATCGCGAACAAGCTCAAAGATATATGTACAATTTTAACGTTTTTATAAAATTAATTTTTGGATCTGAGCTCAGTATGTACGTGTTGGTGTTGCTGTGTGTGTGGTGTGTATGGGTGTAGGTGTGCGAGTGCAATGCAACTACCCGGTCTAGCTGTCTCTTTCCAGCGAAACCTGTCTGTCTCCCCGTCTCTTTCACCGCCTCAAAAGTGTGAGCGAGCACACGAAAAAATTTACATACATTTTCTTCAAGTAACAAACAAAAAAAAACAACGAGGACTCCTCCCATTTTTTCGCCGTGTACCCTAGACACACACGAAAATGCCCCTCATGGCACTGGCCGCATTGTGGGCCACCGCGAAGCCCCCAAAGTGGGTGGCCTCCAGCTTCGGCCGCTTGACCTCGGCGATGGTGTTTGGCGAGTGGGAGGAACTGCTGCTGCTGCTGTTGGCGCTCAGGCACTCGGCCTCCAGCTTGCAAAACTTGCGGCGCGGAGCCATCAGCTCCAGCTGATCCTGATCCTCGGAGCCGCTGTCGTTGAAGCTGTGCACCGAGCTGCGCGAGGTCTTCATGCTCAGATCCATGGGTCCCTCCTGGGCGACTGGAGGCGCCGGTGGAGGAGCCACGCTGCTGGTCTCGCCACCAATGGAGCACACGGAAACGGGCGACAGGCTCTGCATCTTGGCCGCAAAGCTCAGGGGGCTGCTGCTGCCGGTGGGCGGGCTGGTGGGCGTGGCTCGGATGGCGATGGGATGCAGGAGGCTGCTGCCGACGGACGACTGATGGCTGTGGACCGACTTGACATCCTCTTCGAGGCAAACATCGATGGGCGATTGGCGGGCCGAGGAGGAGGAATGCTGCTGCTGCATCACCGGTGGTTGGCTGGCGGGACTGAAGCGGTTCTGCGACTCCACGGAATCGACGCTCTGGCGGTGCTTGTACATCTCCTGGCGGTAGGCGGCATCCGCTGCCGAGGCCGCTGCGGCGGCAGCACTGGCATGGTACTGGGGGAACAGGAGGTGCGGGGGCAGCTGGAAGGGATGCGACTGGTGGGGGGCGACGCCTCCCATCATGCTGAAGAAGGGCAGGGCGGCGGCAGGATCGGGCAAGTAGCTGGGATAGCCGAGCAGGGACATGTGCGGATGACGGGGCACCTGTTGCTGTTGGTGTTGCTGCTGCTGCTGCTGATGGTGGTGATGCAGTTGGGCGGCCATGTCACCGAAGCCGGGCGTATGGGGTGAACCCACCGGGGAGGAGGCCGAAGGGGCACCACCAGCACCACCCACCATCGAGGGCTGGACCTTGCCACCCGCCGCCGCAGCCGCCTGCTCGTGCTCCTGCAGGAGGCAGTGGATCTTAAACCAGTTGGAGCGACGACCGTAGCGGGAGCCACCCTTCGACATGCCCACGTTGTAGCACTTCCTCAGGCGGCACGCCTTGCAGGTGGTGCGGTTCTTCTTGTCGATGATGCACTTGCCCTCGTTCTTGCACTCGCTGATGGTGCTGATGTTGTTGTACGACCGGCCGAAGAAGGACTGCAATGGGAGAAGGGAAAGTTAGGGGTTAGTTAGAGGATTGATTTCCGGAAAAAAACGAAAACCATTCAAGAAACTTCATTCAAAAGGTTGGTATAAATGATTTTGATATCATTTTTAAATTCACTTAGGTAGTTTATAGCATGTTTCTTGAATGTGTCGGGGAGTACTTTCCTCCAACCCTTTTGGGGTCTCGGAAACTATAGTCTTTTCTCTCAATGGAACTTACCTTGCAGCCCTCGCAGGTGAAGGCGCCAAAATGGAAGCCCGCCGCCGGCTCACCGCACACTTTGCATGTCTGGTTCATCTGGAAAATACAAGGAAAAGGCCGCGTTAGTAAGGGTTTAATCCACTGGTGGTCGTTGAGAGGTATATGAGAGGTAGATTTAATCCACAATGAGGCGAACGAAGGGTCTAGACACTAACCAAGTTGAACACCATGTTGATTTGCTGATTTCTTTCGGAATATTGTATGATTTTCTCACGATCTCTCTGCGATCTGTTCGTTTGGAATGCTGCTGAGCAACTGATGCTGTGCCGAACGCCGGCCAGGATATTTATAGGAAACTGCGAAAAACTCGGCAGGATGGGCGTTTTTTATGATCACAACAGGCCGAAAAAGGAAAAAAACTTAAGCTGCCGGATTATGCAACCCTATGCGTTCATTTTCAGTTTTTTTCGCGCTGTCCAGTCATAAAACTCAGGTAGATTTTCCTTTTTTTATACGAAGTCATTACGAGTGCTGCGAAAATAGTGTTCCCTAAAAAAATGCAGCAGTACAGACCTTGACGTTCGGCCATAAAAACTCACGCCGATTTTTCCCGAGTCAAACAAAAAACGAGAAATAGAAAATGGATATAGAAATTCGGTTTATGAAAATTGCAATTTTTTTCCCGGGCCCCGCGGCCCTCACAAAAAATAGGGAAAGATGGAAATTTCCGCGAGTTTTTCGCGCGAAACAGTAAAAAATCAAAGTAGTGCACAGGGTATCATAAAATCTGCCGACGGCCGCGACCCAAAAACAAAAACTAAAACCGTGAATTGACTTCGATGTATCAGGCTGTCTCTCTCGCTCGTTTAGAACTTACCTTCTTGTGTTTTCCTTTTTTTTCGGCTGAGCACTTGGGTTTTACGATGACTTTTTAATTGCAGCGATTCGCGATCGTAGCTGCACGTTTTTTCACTTTGATTTTCGGGGGTTTTGCTAGCACTTTCAGATCTCAGTCTCTGTGTGAGTTTTTTGTTTCAGGTTTTCAACACTATGATTAAATTGCGATGGGTAATATGTGATAGATCAGTTAGATCGCCGGAGCAACGCGATTTCTTTGGGAACTCTCGATGTGTGTAACTGACACTTCGGCAACTGGCTGACGACTGATTTCTGGCTGAGAGGTTCGACTGGCAAGAAGCGTTTCTGTGTTTCTGAGTTTCTGAGTTTCGTTTCGCCTACTGGCCGAACTCTTTGGCTTATGTACGGAGCACTCACACAAAGGCAGACTTACCAGTTTTTCAGTCCCAGCTCTCTGATAAATCACGGCCAAAACCACCACTTTTACGACTCGGATCGAGTGAGAGAGCGATCGAGCACACGCACACATGCGCACCGCGCTCAAAACTCCCCTTCGAGTGAAATGTTATCTCAAATGTTAACGCTCTGTTACTGAATGAGCTGAAACACTCACTCGAATCTCTCTCTCTCCACATCTCTTTCTGAATTTCGAGTCCCCTGTAATCCGGCGATTTGCATTGCCCTGATATTATTCGTTATTTGGTTATTTATTAAAGGGCGGCTGGATTTCTCACTCACTCGAATCGAATCGAATTGAATTGAATCGAACATCACACACACACACAGCTCGAGCTATTGACTTCATTTTAAACATTTGCTCATTTTATTTGGCATGGGCGGAGCCTTTTTGGCCGCTGGAAATCGAAATGGTTGGAGGCTACATAACTCGCTTGGGGGTTTTAATGGCAACGTCCGTCGGTTTTTGGATACCCAGAGTTTTTCCAAAATGTAAACACCATTTTCCGCTCGAATAATTCCCACATGCGGAATGAATCATATTCATAGAAAAATAATCAAATATCTCGTTATAAATCGATTAAAGCGGTATAACTAACAAGTTGACCATTACAATGTTTGCATTGAATTGAATACACATAAAATGTTAACTACGTTAGATCAAATAGCTTTCTAAGGGGTATAAAAATTCATTTCAAAAGGGTTATTACCCGGATGCATGGTGATTCATATAGAGTCTAAGTAGAGTTTCTTACTCTCTTTTCGTAATAATTTCCATTATAAACTATTTAAATATTTTTATTCAATTATAATTAAAATTTTAAATGTAAAATAAATAATAAAAACAAGAATCTAGAACTGCAAATTGATAAATTTATTAACAAACAAATCAACAATAGGTACTACAATTTTAAATCGTCCAATATCAAATATTTCCAAAAACACCTTCCTCATCATCTTACTAATATAATACCAATATCAATCGAATTTAATACCAACCCTTTCAAAAGTCAATTTCCCCTTTGTCCAAACAAAGAGCCTTATGGCGGCACTTAACTCTTTTTATGAATATTTATTGTTGTTTACTCAGAGCCAAAAGGAAGTTAGGAGCTACCTGTTTAACCCTTTATCCCTCTAACCTCTGTGCTTAACCCTTTTATGGATGTGCATTGTTCCGAAAGGGTTGTTCAACCAAAAGAAAGGAACCTTGACTTTCCGACTGCGAAGTGTGGCTCGTATTATAAAGTCTAAATATCTAAACTATGTTTTAGGTATACTCTTTTTTTCTATTTTTTTTTTTAGAAAAAACCTCGTTAGCTGACTTCCCAGAAGATTCCACATTTGACTTTCATTTGTTGCATCAGGCAGAGGGATTCCAAGTAAAACCGGGAAAATCGCACAAAAGGCTTGTAAAAAAGTCAAAAAGTAACTAGAACCATCCTTCGACTTCGGCATCTCGTTTTTCCTCCAGCCAGCCACCCACCTTTTTTTCTAATCGATTCATTTTTATGGCCCACCGTTTTTTCTCTATTTTCTCACACCATAAAAAAGACGCGTTGCCGGCGATTCCTTTAAAAAATGCTGCTCAAGCGTTTTCGCGAATTTCCGCACAAGCCAAATGGGTAATTTTCCCCGGGGTAATTAGTTAGCCCGAAAGGAGAGGAGAAAAAATAAGGACAATGTGACTTTAATCCGGTTTAATCCCCGGCTTAAGTTTTTTGCCGCCCGGCAATGCGTTCGCATCTTTGAGAAATAATAATAAAAAAACCGAGCCGAGTGTCGCGTCCGCCGTCATAATTATGATCCTAGGATAATCTGCAGCTTAGGTAAGCTGATCCCGCGATTAGGTAACGAAATCGCAGGCTTAGGTACCCACAAGAATTGGCCTAAAAAACGCACTCGGCTTGCCTCGAACCGCGTCCGCGTTTTTGGGCCGTGTTGGTCATAAAGTCGACCGGTCGTAACCATAAAAAGTCGAGCAGCCGATGGCCAAAGCAGAGCAGCCACCCATCCACCCGTCCACCCGTCCACCCATCCACCCATCCGCACTTTTTTAAGCGGAAAAGGGATAAAACGGTGGCCTTTCGGCATATGGTTTTACCTTGGAAGACAGCGGGCCTGAACCAGAACCAGGACCTCATATAAAAAAGTCAATTGTCGCGGGTGAGTTGCGTAAAAAACGACAACGTTTTCGGGGGAAATCACCTCAAGGTCGCCGTTTCCAGGAGGCTAAAAAAATGGTCGATCGGTAAAAAACACAATAAAAAAAGTAACGCACATTTCTGCGCTGACTTTTTGACTTTTCAACTTTAGTTTAATTGCCCGAATGTCGTAAAAAGGCAGAAGCTGTCGGAAATGCTAGCTACTAAATAGGCATAACCCCTTTTGGATCCGCACGGTTCCGGCTATATGTGTATATATAGTATTTCTACCATCGACAGCCTCAAAATGTCAGAGAAGTCAAGAGCCCCGCCGTTCGCATTTACATAGTTTTGATTGCATCATTTTGGCCAAATGACTGTATAACCAGCACATATCAATCAAATCGACCCCAGACTCCGTCCGAACTTGTTCGGATTTAGTTTTCGATTTTCGGACTCGTGTTCGCTCTCAAACGCAATTTGCATATTTTTGATTTAACAGCTCGGACTTAGCATTTTGTTTTGCCATCATTGTTATTGTAATTATGTGCGAGCAATTTGCATTTTCGATATCCTACAAAGCAGGCTGGTCTGGCCTGGTCCACAAAGATAAGATTGAGCTGGATTCGGCTAAATATTTTATGGCCAACATTACAATTAGTAAATTAATGGCCTACAGACCACTGATTTAGGCATAATACCTCAGATAAACCAATGAATCACATCGCGTTGGATAACAACGGAATCGAGCCCTGGACCGAGATGTGTTCATTATCTCCGATGACTGTTCAGGTTTCATTATATGGTAAAAATAGCTTTGACGGCGGCAGGAGAATTGAGAATCTCAACTTTTCGTTATATAAAATTGGAGGCGGAAAATATTTATCGTTCACAACAGTTTTTCTATCTTACTAAAGGTGTAAATTAAGAATTGTTCGGCTTGAGCACTATTATTATCCGATCTTGTTTGGAATGTGCTGGATTTTCATTGTAGTACGATTTTTATCTGGGGAATTCCTAGGGTGGAATTAAAGTGCGAATGAAAAGAATTTCATTTCTTATTTTACAATTGAAACTTTTAAAAAAATGTATAAGAAATTTTAAAAATATTTCATTGAGGTTTTTTTTAGTATTTTTTTATGATAAAATTAATAATATTAATATTTTTCTATCTAAATAACTCACAAAAATGTAAAGAGGTTCAGATTTTGTACTAAAAAATAAACTTTTAAATTTTGAAATGCTATAGCATATTTTTTATAATAATAAAATCATGTATTCTTTGATGTATTTTACAGCTCATCTAGCATTTCCACTCAGCTGGATTAACTCATCTACGTTTTTAGTATTTAATATATATTAAATTTACTTTTCGCACACATTTGCGAACAAATTAGAAATTCAGTTGGGGGAGGGGGAGATGTTAGGAAAAGTCAATAAAACTTGTTTGACTAATTTCTCATGGCATCTGGAAGTTCTCGATGTCTTCGATATGTGGTTGGTTCGGTTTCGCCTGACAAATGTCTTGTGTTTAATTGTGTTTCGGTAATGTCTTCATTACGCTTTCGTTGTTCCTCTCACCTAAAACTCGTTCCGATGGCTTAGCGGGCTTTGCATTTGATATATGGCCAGCGTTTATTGATTCTCGCGGCGGGAATTCGGCTTCGCAGTGGCTTATCACTGGATCGGACAATTGATATTGTATTGGAATTATGAAATTATGCAAATTCCGAAATATGATTATTGATGGCAGCACAAAACGCGAACAAAGCAAAGGGGTGGAAATGGCTCGGCTCCTAAGACTTTTGGCAAATATGAGATTTATAATCGTGTGTGACAGCATAAATAATAATTACGCTACAATTATGACAGCAGGGTTTGTCCGAGACACTGAGAGGGATGAATTCGGGATACAGCTGAGATCTAAGCCTTTTTGCCAAATCTCCGAGTTTTCCGTTGGAGTTTCCGTTCTGGCTTGGACCAACGCCAAACTTCCCACGGATCACAGATTACAGATCGCAGATCGCAGATCGCAGTACGGAGATCTAAGATCACTAACGATATGTTAATGTGATCCGCGGTACCCACATGTTTGAGATTAGACTCTGTGCTCGGGGACTGGGCAAAACCAACTAGCGGAAGTCGGAGCTGCGGTTTTGGCAATCGAATTTCCAGCCAGCCGGGAAATGCGGCAAATTTTCCAAAGCGCTTCGCGGTTTTTCACACAGTCTCGCTGCTGGCCGCTGATCTCAATTAAATCCGCCTCGGCCGGCGACTCGGGACTTGTTTGATCGGATCCTGGCTTTGGAATTTTCACAGATTGCACAAGTCGATGGGATGGATGGTCGATGTCGATGGGACGAAGGACCTCTTCTCCTGCGACTGACTGCCGACTGCCTGGCAAAACACGCAGCCGTAATCCTGGTCTAATGCTCGATAATCTATCTAAGCCGCAAGCAAGTTAAGCTAACTGGGAAAAAACGCCGTCAATGAACAGCCTGCCAGGGAATTCCCCGTCTTCACTGAGCATCTTGATCGCGAGCGATCCTTGTTCTTACTACGAAGCGAGATTAGCCAACATGACTTTGGTTATACCCAGGTTGGTCTATAAGATCATAATTATCGGAGGAGGATGTAAGGTGCTGGAAGCGAAAAATAATCATCCGCTTCAGGAGAATAGTCGTGATCCCAAAAGCAATTACATAACATTGGTAGGAAAATTTGAAATAAATCGATAGATTTCGGTGATCTTATAATATTAGATTAAAATATTGTTATATTTAAACAATAGTAACTTAGCGTATAGTTTTTAAAGATGAAAGATAAATAATATTTTCTAGTAAACGTTGATTTATAATAATTAAACATTTCTAGACAAATGTAAATAGGTTAAAACTCGAATATACATACAAAATTTGACTTAAACATTCTGTTTACAAACTGTTTTCCGGCCACTTATTTTCTATTTCTGGCACGATCCGTTTGATCATCAAACCCCACTTTGATTCCCAGGCAAGTGCAACAAGTCCAAGGCCCACACACATTAGTTTCCTGGAAACATATTTCACTGAGTATAAATATGATTTCTCTTATCGATTTTAATGATCGCCTATAAAAATTCTGACCGGATGCCCCCGGTTTCACCCCCTGTAACTCTTTTTTTTTCATTCCTGTCTTAAATCACTGAGGGAAATGTCAAGATATTTTAGCTAGAAATTATAACTACTTTTCGACTTGAGCCAAAAGGTTATAATTTTAGGAAGAATTATTTTTTGATAATATTTTAAAGGGTATTATTAGAGTACAATAAATTGGGTTTGGCTTTTATTTATTCCTCTAAATTTTACATAATATTTTTCCGCTCAGTGTAGGGAGCATTCAGGGGTTCTGTGGCAACAAGTGCAGCAAACGCCCCAAAAGCGGCGGCAGCGCCAGTCGTCAACGTCATCGTTAGCTTTAAGGTTGAGTACAAAAAGTACTCAGTTATGCAAAGCGCATTTATGCAACGATACTCAATTCAGGGGGAGGGTGGGGAAGGGTTGCCAACGATCGTCGACCATTGACCATCGAACGATCATTTGGAATACGCCTTGGCATTCAGAACGCGCTGCATTTCCTGCCCGCCAACGGGTCA
Organism: Drosophila prostipennis; assembly: GCA_037075205.1. Lineage (NCBI taxonomy): Eukaryota > Metazoa > Arthropoda > Insecta > Diptera > Drosophilidae > Drosophila > Drosophila prostipennis. The sequence continues at coordinate 74,010 of JBAMCJ010007754.1, read as the reverse complement.
AAAAACTCGCCCACACTTCATAGGCCCGGCTAAAAACTGCTGAATGAAATTTAATAATGCACTGAAAGAAAATGCACTAGAAACTGATCAGTTAATATTAAGGTTATGTATTAAAATATCCTTATTCTTGTAAAACCTTTACATTTTTAATTCAAAAAATTATACATAAAATTCTTATAAATGTCCTATATCTTATCCCCATTTTTTCTCTGTGCCGGCACTCAATTGGGTTTGGTCTAACTGTTGTACTGTTAATTAATTGTCTGCCCTTTGGCCGATTTAAAATGCACCACAACGACCCATGATCGGCCATAAAGACGTCTGGCTGGCGCCGTTGGCCAGAATTTAGGAGGTTTTGCTTTTACCCTTCGATTTTCCAAGTCTGAAGTCGCAGACCGATTCCCATTCCCCACTCCCATTTCCATTCCTACTTCATTCATGCTGATCTGTTCCATTTCCAATTAGCTGCACGTTCGCTATGCTAATGACTGCATTTTTCCACCTTATCATGTCCTTCCGCCAGCTTTTCTGGCTTTTCGTCTTGGCTTTGGCTTGGCTCGGCCGAGCGGCACTTTGAGCCGGCGTTTTTTGACAAACTCACATGTCATTTGATTTTATGTTCACACGGGACAATTTATATGCTAATTTGCAGTGCGCATCAAAGGCGAGCCGTTGACGGTTGCCTCTGATGAAGGTGTTAGAGAAGTAATTACGCTGCATTTAAATGCTCAATTAGTGCGGAGACAGTGCTGTCTTGAAGGCCCCCTTTGGTGGTTTCCACCTCCTGATTCTGTTTTTCCCCCTCTGTGATTGGTGGAACCTCGCACAAGTCACAAACGAGCGCATCAAACGCCTCAGATGTCGTTCCTTTGCGGCTAACCCTCATTATCCACCCACCGTTGCGGTTCCGCAGATCGCATAGATCATGGCTAAAAAAGATACTTTGAAGTAGGTTCTGGTGGTTTGGAGAAGCTGGAACTAATTAAGAAAAGATGCATTTGGAAAACTTCTGGTCCGCAGGATATACCCATAATTCAAATGCATTTCATTTATGGCCGTTTTCTCATCAGCCTGTTAAATTAAACGGAAGGTTTAAACTACTAACCCTACTTTAAACTGAACAAAGGAACTAGAAAACGGCCTACAAAATGCGAAAAAAATCTTTAAAAATAAATATAATATTTCATTACTCAAAAACTCACTTTTTAACTAAAGCCTGCTAAAGGGAAAGCCTCTGTAAGCTCTATCCACATCGCACTTTCTCTATAGTCTATAGTCTAGACCCACTCGCAATCCCTTATCTTTCCAGCTCCATTTGTCTATTTCGAACACTTAGCTAACTTTCCAGGTCACTTGCTCGTAAAAAGGAATCACGAAAAACAAATGCACTCATATCTGAGATATTCAACACTAAGTGATCTCACCTCGGCCACATCCACATCCACATCCTCTTGCACTGCCAAATGCTTTTGTCACCGACTTTCCCAAGGCCCCAACTGGCCAACTGGTCGCATTCGATCCGATCGAGGAGTAAACTCCTAAATTATAATAAACGTGTAATCGTAATGTGTGCTTATGAACATAATCTTCGGGTGATTTCGCATGAATTAGAGATGCTAAATGTCAAATCGAAACGATATCAGTGCAGTTCAAAAGCATCGCAGCTCGCCGGTCCCCCAACCGGTATCGGTATCTCTCTGCCCGTCGTAAAAACTGAGAAAAAGGAGGAAACCAATCTGACTCAGCGATTGATTCAAATGTGCATGCGAACGCATTTCGCAAATGCCAAACACACATAAAGTCCAGAGTTGACTCTCGGTAAATGGTGCACCATTGGACATCAACTGGCCATCATGGGTGATGCGAGAATTGGGGATGTGAGCTGCACGGAAAATATAAATTGATTTAGTTCACTTTTTATAAAAATCGAAAAATTTTTATATTTTATTTCTATTTAAATGTGATCTTATTAAATTATTTTAATCTTATAATAAGAAATATGCTAAAAATAGACCTATACATATTTTTAAAGAGTTTTCCTTTTTGTTTTGTTTACAATGTAATGCAATTTCCATATATTTTAGATTTTTATAGAAATATATGAAATACCAAATTGTATTTTATTTTAATTTAAATTTAATCTTAATTTACACATTTTATATTTTATATGTTTTACCTGAAAATTATATATTGCTGACTTACAGGATTGTAATTGTCGAAATAAAATACTATAAAACCTTGAAAATATCTATAAAATTAAATCAAATTAAATTCAAATATATCCTATTTAATATAATTTTTTCCAGTGTTGGGCCACCTGGGAATGGGAACGCGGCTGGGACTTTTGCACTTGTTCTGGCAGCAGCGGGCAAATAAAAACCAAATTTGCATAGCATTTTGTACACGGGACTGGGTCTGATAAACTGGGCTGCTCCAGGTGGCCCCAAGACCTCAAGCCCCCCGATCCTCCAATCCCCAGATCCTCCGAAAAGAGTCCACTAAAGAGGAACATTTTGATGATCGCGTTGGACTTTTACGACACACTTTGTGGCTATTTATGCGGTGCATCTATAACCGTCTTGGGTGGTAAATCGAGCATTTCGGACCGCCACTCATTAGCCGCGCTGGCCATAAATATTTTGATTTGTGGCAAATGCAGTTTGCCGCAGCGGCAAATGCAAATTCAGATACAGATACAACTGGCACATGCGACGGCCGCAACTGGAGTGACGTTTTAATGAGCCAAAACGGCCGAGAGCCAAGCAAAGAAGTCGAACCCAGTTGAACTTTGACTTGGTTCAAGTGTTTAATGGCTTTCGAACGGCTGGAGGGGAGTTCCCCAGTTCCAAATGCAAAGTGGAATGCAAATCTTGTGAAAGCGATCGCGGCAAATTGAAAATCATATTTGTCTTGCCCAGCACTGCCTCTCTTTCTCCGACAGCAGCATTACAATCAAAATGTGGAACAAGTTCAATCGAAAGGCCCTTAGGTAAAAAAGGCAGCCACACTGCGAAAAAACAGCCTAAGCTATAATTTGTAATTAGAAAAAAAAACCTTTTTGTAAGTATTTAAAAATATGCACACACCCAAAAAAAATAGATATGAAACGTAGATCGATTTTACATTAATTAAGATCGATTTAAATTTGATATGTGGCCAGGTAAATTTGACCTAGTCGAAAAGAGTATTTCATGTAAAAACGATATGTTTTCCATGAACTGAAATTTACATGGCCATATCGATTTTACGGGAACATGCTTTTTTTTGTGTGCACCTAAGTTTAAACATTTTCTAAATTTCAAATTTTAAAAGATACCTTACATTTAATTAAACTAAATTAATTTTTTGTATATTATTTTTAAGTTTGATTGTAAAAATCACTCTACACTATAATACATTATTTTGTAATCTATAATACAATTTTATATTATTACTTTGAGAAAGTATTTTTACGTAATGTAATATACCCACACCTAAGTACTAAAAATGTTATTTATTTTAATTTGACTAAATTAAATTTCCGTTTATTTGTTTAATGTATTAATTAAGTTTGCTTGAAAAAAGCGTGTTATTCTGTGATATATTTCTTTTGTAATCTGCAATAATATTTTTTGTAATTATATTTTATGAAATTTTCCTTTTGTTAGTGTACAAATTCAAAGCCAGGCCAAGGCGAGTCATAGTCACAGGCTATCATCAAGCAGCCGGCCAGCATCGATCTGGCCCAAAAGCAAAGCAAAGCAAAAGCCAAGCTCAAAGGCAAAGGCAAACCGCACCCGCACCACCAGAGCAAAAGGCAGCACCACCACCGCACCACCGAGAGCACCACTCGTGATCATTGTTTGATGTCTGCTGGATTGTGCCATTTGTGCCGTGTTGTGTGGGTGTGGGTTCGGGTATAAGTGTCTGTGGGAGTTGAATGATCTTCGCCCAAGCGCTTTCCCATGCCCCAAACCCCAAACCCCAGTACCCAATCGCAAGCCCAATTCGAATCCTACTTTCGGGCAGTTTTTGGAGCGAAAAGATCGGCAATTAATGATCTCAAATGTGGTTTATCTGGAGGCTGTCAAATGTATATACACTATATATCCGACTGCCGGGAGATCATCTTCGTGTGTGAAGGCATTCCAAACCGAAAGGTTTGTCAGCTCGTTGGCCTCGTGGTCACCTGGGCTTAATTTGAACCCCAAGCCGAAGTCGAAGTCGTAGCAAAAACTTAAACCCAAACCCCAAATCCCCGAATCCCGAAACGATAGCCACGATTCGATAAGTTTTTCTCACACACGAACACAAGAGCAGCGAACAAAGGGAAAAGTGGAAAGTCAGAGGCGATTGCAAAGATCGCAGCGATCAAATATGTTATGGAAAATTGAGCACATACCGCAGATCGAACAAGAGGAAGAAGAAGGCACTTCCATTGGCGAACATTGGCTCACTTTGATTTGTTTATTTCGATGCCACACGATAGACAGTGGAGCCTCGCTACCTTGAAACTGGTTGAATCCTTTGAAACAATCGAAATTCCAACTTGTAAAATTTATTTACAGAAAAATTTATTAGTTGGGAATTTGTCTATATAAATTTGTAATATAAATATTTTTAAATAGTTTTAATAGAATAGAATTATCAAGTCAAAAAAAAATGTAATTACATTTTTAAAAAACTATTTTATGTATTAAGAATTTAATTTTAAGTGTCACCTAATTTCAACATGCATATTTCTTTAATCAAACCTAAACTTATAGAAAACTCATTTTAGAAAATGATTTTCTTATAGATTCGACTGTACCTCCATTCGCAATCCCATTCCAATGGCACACAGCTCCCTGGGCAGCAGTTTTCCGCTTGCTCCGGCTGCTTTTCTTGGCCACATCTTGACCTTTCACTGGCTCCGATTTGCCGGAAGCGCTCACCCAAAATATATCACCAAGCGAATATCTACAAAATGATGATTGGAGCAGCTCCAGCTTCAGCATCAGCATTTACTAGCTCCAACAGCTCCAACAATGAGAGGGCACAGCTTTTGTGGACTGGACTTTGTGGAAATTGTAAACAATATCTGTAAAAATAAAAACGCCCAACGCCGCCGAATGCACCGCCGAAAAAAATGTATAAAAATGCCCATTGTTGTCTTGCGAATGTAATGCAGTCGGAGTCAGTCAGTCAAATGGCCCGGGGGCATTAGCTCGACTCCTCCGATTTCGGGAAACCTTAGGAAGCTGCCAAAGCCTCGCTTTTCGGGGTTGGGCCCCCATCGAACTTGAGCGCTGCCCACGGAGGGTCAAATGCGGTGAACTAGTTAAAACATTTGAATAATCACCGGCTATCGATTCGGAATTGAATTTGGGTTGCATTGGCATTGTTTAACATCTTCATGGCTGTGGTAGCCCAACAGAAGGTTAGCCCAATAATTGACCAAGGATTTAAGATATATTGTGGAATTTAGGAAAAAGGTTATATTGTCTTATTGTTTCTAAATCACTTCCTTGTTTTTATAAATAATGCACAAAATTTATTATAATCCTACTTAAAAGCGTACCCAATTGTATTCTTCAATCAAAATAAACTTAAAATAATTTGTATTATCAAGACTAATAAACCATAATTTCGCTTACAACGCTATTCTCTATAAATAAAGTTCATTAAATTACAAAATAATTTTTGGAGGAATAAAACATTTAAAATGCTCAATTTTGATTCTATAAGTCGTTATTATTACTTATAGAAAGCTGACAATTCCAATCACTTCCTTGTTTTTATAAATAATGCACAAAATTTATTATAATCCTACTTAAAAGCGTACCCAATTGTATTCTTCAATCAAAATAAACTTAAAATAATTTGTATTATCAAGACTAATAAACCATAATTTCGCTTACAACGCTATTCTCTATAAATAAAGTTCATTAAATTACAAAATAATTTTTGGAGGAATAAAACATTTAAAATGCTCAATTTTGATTCTATAAGTCGTTATTATTACTTATAGAAAGCTGACAATTCCAATCACTTCCTTGTTTTTATAAATAATGCACAAAATTTATTATAATCCTACTTAAAAGTGTACCTAATTGTTTTCTTCATTCAAAATAAATTTAAAATTATTTTTATCATCAAGACTAATAAACTATAATTTCGCTTACAACATTATTCTCTATAAATGAAGTTCATTAAATTACTAAATAATTATTCGAAGAATTAAACATTTCAAATATTTCAATTTTAATTCTATAAGTCATTATTATTCCTTTTAGAAAGTTGACAAAAAACGAATTCCTAGAACCAAAAATGGCATTTCGCCAAGCACCTAACCAAATCGAAATAGAGCAATCAACCCACCCATTTGTCACCTATCTCGGGCTTCTCGGAACCCACTTCTCACACGTTCCGATAAGATCAAAGCGAAATTCCAGCCGATGATAGACAAGTTATGGCCTAACCATAAAATGCCATAAATTACTCTATTCCGATCCCAAGTGGGGCTATCGTTGCGAGCAATCTCAGCCTCCTTTCAGTGTGTCCGGGGCAGAATGCATCAACGTGCACTCCTTACAAATTATGTTTAATTAAAATTTCTGTATTAAATATGACACAATGCTCCGAATTCCAATGCGAAGCGTCTGCCTGACTGTAATTATTATATGGCACCCAAGATCCGAGTGCAGCATTTATGATTTTGTTTTATTTATAAAATGCCCACAGATCGCTGGCTGCGACCAATGATGATATTTACAATTTTCCCTGCTGCTGCTGCCGGGTCTTTATATCATTTTTTCCATTTTAGCCTCATATTTGTTTTTGTTTCTGTTTTTGTTTTTTGCCCGCTTACATTTGTCGCATAGTTCGGATCTTGGCCGGGTCCAAAAGCGTCCTTTGTCTGCTGGCCTTTGCCTTTTGGCGGAGCTCGAAGGTTTCGCGCCCGGCGCAACAGCATCGGATGTCCATATCTGGTGTTATGACAAATGCTGTATGTAATTATTGGACGGGCCTGCTCGTGTGCGTATTCTATAGCATCGATCTTCATCTTCATCTTGCTCTTCCCGGCTGCCCGCGCAAAAAGATATCAAAAATGTCGCATATTAATAACGCTCTCCATTGGGGGACACAGGACACGAAATACGTTTTGTGCCTTAATTAACCCTTTTTAAATTGGGCATAATTAGGGTGGACCATGAGCACTGAGAGAAAAGGTAAAACCTCATTTTGAAAATTTAAAAAAAAGTTTATTTAATGATATTTCTAATTATTAAATATGTCTAATTATGTGGAGTTTCCCACTTATTTAAAAAAAACTGTAAATTAAATGTCTACTTATGAAATGAAATATTTAGTATTAAATTATTAAAATTTAAAGCTAACATTACGTTAAATACATATTATCTTTTATTATTATATATTTAATATAAATTCAATATAGTTTCTTTCAGTGCTTTGGGGATCCATCATCTCATCATTATATCATTCACATTCGTTAATATTTTTGAAATATTTTCGCGTAATTTGTTGATATCAATTTACACAGAGCTGGCCCATAATTATATCATTTCGATTGATCGATGCGCCGCGCTCCTCTGCCAGCCCTATATATGTACATATATAAATCGAGGGCTATAATGGGATGCCACGGATACCGGACAGATTTCCCATTGTTCCCCATACATATGAGTTATTCAGTTGCTGACAGTGTAGGGACCCAGCTCATTACCGGGCTCCAGTTAGAAGACTTTGACTTTGAGCAGTGGAACCCCATACAGCCCAGCGGGTGTGCCTTGTATAAAATGTATAATTAAAGATCCCTGCCCCTAAAATCAACTTCCCCTCCGAATGCAGCTCGTTCTCGTTCTCTTCAAGCAGCAGACAGGTGCAGGTGAGTTTGGTTTTACTTGACGATGATAAATGTGTCGCATGAGCCAGACATAAATGGTTTGATTTGGTGGCAGCCCCATTCCATCACAAGTCGTCGGCATCGTCGCCTTCGGGGCATCGGAACGCCTCGATACCGATACCGAGAGTATTTAAAGCAACTTTCACACTACACTCAATTGTCTGTTTTAGGGCCAAAGCGCCCTAAAAGGCCAAAACACGCGCAGTCGCAACGGGCGAGTGCAAAAAACTAAGAAAAATTATAAAATCAAGTCGGTTACTCGGTTGTGGAGTAGCTATAGTCGGATCCTTCGAATACCCTTTGAGTTTGATTTAGAAAGGGATACTTTCAACGTTTCAAATAACTTAATCCTTCGATACCTTTGATCTAAAATATATTTTTATATAATTATAATTATTATGGAACTTCTTTATAAAGCTTTATCATCAACAAATCCTTAAAAAAAAATATTAAAATATTAAAAATATATACCCTTGATTTTTTAAATATATTGTTATGAACTTTAAACCTTTCAATGTAATTATTTTGAAACTCACCGTTACAGCTTTACAGGGTATCATTGACCAATCGTAAGTATTTTTCCATAGTATTTATTTGTATGCTGCACAAATTTGGACACATGTCGCATACCAAAAACGCAGAACGTAAAAGGATACTTTTTGCCCCGTTTCCGAACCCGACCCGAATCCGATTCCGAGTCCCCGGCAAACGCCAATAATTTATAAAGCGGACAATAAAATGTTATCAAACAAAAAAGTATATATAGAAACAAGCTAAAGAAGCAGAAATCTGGGGAATCGGGGGTCCAAGGAAAGGAAGGGACAATCGCGAGTCGACAGGCTGAACTAAATGCCGCACGCCTGCGCATTCTGAACTCTGCGAAATAAAAAAATAAAAAAATAAGAAAAAGAAGGAGAAGGAGAGGAGGGTCCTCCTTGGCTCCGATGATATATGAAATCATATAACAGCAATCGGCAGGCCGCAACAACAGGAACCACAGATCGCATAAAGTGTGTGTAGTTTATTAAGCGCGCCGAGAAAATGACACAACAACCACATTGGCCTCCTTAGTTGCTGGTCTTCGCCTTATAATTTATGGGCCTTCAGCGAGTTGGCTTAGAGAATTTGCCACAGTTTATTTATGAGCCAGAGAGGCAGAACGAGAGATCAATGCCTCAATAGAAATGGAAATGAAGTCAACTCCATCGGCTTTGATGGGCCAAACAATCGAAAAATCGGAATCGAATTAGCAAAATAAGATTGATATTCACAGGAGCAGTAGATGGGCTCTTAATGGGCGATAATATTGATCGTTTATTTAATTTTGTTATAAAGGAAAATATAAAGTATTCACAGTACTAAAAATGTATTATATATTACAAAAAGAATTAATTTTTATTATTATAAAACTGATAAAAATAATTTAGTGACTAACAATGTTCCATTTAAAATCAAATAAAATACACGTCTTATTTCAACGGCCATAAATCACTGTTCTATTAAAATATCGTAAATCAAATCCATAAAATTTCCAATATTTCCATACGTTGCTGATCATCACAAAGCAGCTCCCTCCTTCACTTTGGCATTCCAACAAAGCACCCTCGTCACATGATATCCGAAACACAGTAAAAACAAAAGAACAGAATAAATAAATAAGCCAGAGCCGCATTTAAATAATTCGACGAGGCATTCAATCTATATTTAAAGCGAAAATTGATCATAAAATTTGCAAGGCACGTTTCGAAATTAAATCATTTTAGTTGAGCATGAGCGAAGGCTTCGTGCAGTAAAAACAAAACAGAGACCGAGACCACAAAAAAATCATCAAACCTACGGCCATCTCGGCTTTTAAATGATTTTTATAACACTTCTACGGCGGCTTTTCAATAAAACAACAACAAAAAATGCGATGAATTTTATGGCGTGGCAAAAATTTAATGACATCAATCGAACTCCCTCCCCATTGTTTCGCTTTTCTAATATACGAAACAGCTTTAATGGACTTTTTGTTCGCCTCGATTCGGTTTTGTTTTTCGTTTTATTTAAACATATAAACGGGACCATAAAAATAACAACAACCAGAGACTCCCTGAAAGCGTGTTAAAAGTAGACTAATGGGTTTTAATTTAAGCCAACGAACCTTGTAAAATATGCCCAGCTTTTCTTCGCCTAAAAAAAATGGGGGGGGGGAGTGGAAAAGTCAACCAAATAATTGAATAATTGAGTGAGTGTGTTTGATGGACTTTCTCCGACGTCCATTCAAAATTAAATCACTTTACGCACTTTAGGCTCCGCCTTTCCCGAGTTTCGATAGCGCAGCTCCGAGATTTTTATCTCGATCCAAAGCGGCGCCTTAAACAAACAACAATTTGCCCACTTTTTTGTCTACACACAAACGCATGTATGTATCTTGAAGATACATTTGCGTGCCAATGGCGTAATTTACCACTTAACATATCAATTGTGCGGCTATTAATCAAACAACAGACGAGTCGGGGCTCGGGGCTCGAAACTCGGGGCCCCTGACTCTGGATTCCTGCTTTGATTTGTACGCATCGCTTGTCAAACAAGTGAGACAAAAGCCGAGAAGATATATAAAGCTCCACGCACAAATAAAATACTGGAAAAAATGGGTAAATTTGAGGAATTAGAAGCAAGGTTCTGAAGAAGTTTCGTATTTATTCGGAAATATTTTTATATGATTTTCCATATGATAATTTAATAATAATTGTATTTATTTTAAATTAAGATTTTATATTTTTATGCAAGAGCAATAATAATAAAAATTCTAAATTAGTTTGAGTTAATTTAAAATATTGAAAAAATATTTTATTTTATTAACAAATGAATTTTTGTCAATTGAAGAATTATTAATTGATATGCTTTGACTTTTGAAAGAATTTTATTTTATTTTATAATTAAATTTTATTTCAAGAAATTTTAGAAAAAAAACCATTAAAAAGTAACATGTTTTCAAGTATTTTTTCCAAGTGCACCAGCAGAGATTTTTCATATCGTAAATGTCCATCAAAGTCTACAAGCAGCGAGTCAAATCATAATAGGAGCATAAAGAGTAGAATTTTTAACACCTCACTCCTCCGCACTCGAACCCTTTTGTTCTCCGCCCTGGACACAGTGGCCCCCCCTCGCCTCGTTTCTTGTTTTTTTATTTTTTATTTCACTTATTTTTATTCAAGCCTTTACGGCCTCATTGGCAGTTGGACATCCCATCAGAGGGCGATCGATAAATGCTCGCCGGCATTCCTACCCGAAAACTATTCCATTGAGGCTGTCAGATGACGCCGTCTAATTGCTTTTGTTTGCTCCACTAAGGTGCCTAACGAACTCGAGTGCACGGAGCCACGGCACAGAAATGTATAACAACTCAATTCGAAAAGCGAAACAAATATCTCGAACTCCTTCAGCTGATAGGTGGCGATGAGGAAAACACTTAAGCGCCAAAGTGTATCTTTGATCTTTTCAAGATGAAGAACTGACCCCACTCGACTGCCGTTGATGGTCGATGTTTTTGGGGCAAAACCCCTTTGCGTTTTCGGTTTCCAACTGCTGCCTTATTCGCCTGTTAGTTCTTAGGTCTTCAAAACAGGGCAGGTGAGCAAGTGGTTTAATGAATACGTATACGTATCATCAACATCTATAGATGTTGCAAAGTAATTTTAAGGGCGTTTTCTCGTCCGCATGTAAATCCAAATGTAGGTTATACATCTTTATATTGTATAAGTATTTGAGTTCAAAACGTACTTTAAGAATGAACATATTTTCTTAAATTATAAAATTAAACAGGATGAGTTGAAGGACTACCCATTGCTAGAAATTTGTTTGTAATTGGTTGTTACAATTAAATGTATAAATAAATAAATATTTTTTAAAAATGGCTACCACACCACTACTTAGATGTATAATGAAGTTCAATAATATTGTAAGGATTATACTGTTTTAAATGTCTGTGGATGAATCCGACGTATATATATTCTTGGCTCCTGATTTTAATTCTCCACTAATGGGTAGCAGATGAACTATACAATTTCGCGATAGGACAATTTTTTTAGTACGTTTGTCGATTCATTTAAAACAAATATTTAAATGATTAAATAATCTGCAAGTACATCCTAATTTCAAATTTAGCAGATAAACTATACAATTCCGTTGTAGGACTATTATTTGTTAGTACATTTGTCGATTTAGTCTTTATTTAAATATTTAATTGGTTAAATAATCTGCAAGTATATCCTTATTTCAAATTTCCAGCGCAGAGTTGCCAGATCTGCTGCTTTCAGAACAAAAATTGGTGCGACACCTAGCGCCTTTCAGCTGAACACTCAAATTCTACATGTCGATTCTACACCGTTTCTACACGTTTTTAAAATGCTGCATACTTTTTAGCGGCTCAAATTGGAGAGTTTTTATTTGTCAATAAATTGGCCCGCAAGGCGTATACGCAATTTCGGCAATTGTGGGCAGACTACGAGTATTTCTCTAAGAATCTCCTTTATTACCATTAATTTTTACCATTAAAACCGAGATTCGGATTTTCAACCAAAAATATGAGTATTTTTGCCGAAACAAAAGAAATTTGTAGTCCAAATTTGGAATGTTACAACGCGTTGAGTTTGTAATCAAATTCACAATCGATGGCTTTTCAGTCTAGAAACTTTAGTTTTTGACGTTTTGTTTTAGATGCATTTGTAGGTGCCACCCAATTTAACCCTTCTTTGCATATCGACAGTTTTTAGCAGTGCTTAAACAGAGTCATTAAAAATAAAACCAACTTTCTCTTTATTTTCTGGCCACTTATATATTTTCGATGCTTTTTCATGCAAAATTTGTCATTCGGATTTATTGTTTATTGAATGGCTTGACTTATGCTTATGGAAAATTCCAACATTTTGCACATTTTGTATTTGTTATTTTTAAAGCAACAACACTCTTGAAATGCTTTCCATTTATTGTTTTGTATATATTTTTTGTTTTCTGGGGGGGCAATAGGAATAAAAATTGCAAATTTATACATACGTACGCGCACTCTAAAAACAATAAAGTAACAAATGTCTTGGGATACATACAATTTGTCTATTTCTCATATGTATTTTTCCTCTTGTATATGTATACGTTGTTATATGTATATATATGTATATGTTATTTATAATAGCCATATTATTAGTTAGAAGTAAGCATACTATCTGTACAGAGATTTTCAATTTGGTTTGGTTGAGTTAAGAGCTGAGAAAGAGGATGATTTTCCAATGGCGCACTGAAGCCTCAATCCTTCAAAATGATGCTGCAAATAAGGAAATAAAATAAAATATTTAAAATTTAACAAATAAATTACAGAAAATATTTTCTTAGGCTCACATGCGTTTTCTTAGCGATTTTCGCTTTCTGCGCAGCTTTTTGTATGTGAATTTGCTCGGTGAGATTTTGTAGTCTTCATCGAATTCCTGTTCGAGTTTAATTAGATTTTGCAAGTTCAACTGGCAGTCCTGGAAATGACCATATAAAATTACCATATAAAATTACCACACACACAAAAAAAATTGTCAAACAGTCCCCAACTACAAAAAATTGTCAATTTTGTCAAGAATAAAGGTGTGTGTCTTTGCTAATTGTGTGTATTTGTTGTGAAAGTAACTATTTACTTAGTAGAATTGACAATTTTTTTGGTTGGGGACTGTTTGAGAATTATAACAGTTGATTTTACCAAGTTTTTTTTTTGTGTGCATATATATTTATATATATATATTGTCTTTTTTGTCAAGAATAAAGGTGTATGTCTTTGCTAATTGTGTGTATTTGTTGTGAAAGTAACTATTTACTTAGTAGAATTGACAATTTTTTTGGTTGGGGACTGTTTGACAATTATAACAGTTGATTTTACCAAGTTTTTTTTTTGTGTGCATTTATTATATTTAAGGGTGCCATATTTCTGTACCAACCTCTAGGTTCTTGAAGTGCCAACGGGAATCGCTGGGAGATCCCCCATCGCTGCTCAGTTCGCTGAGACAGGTGCGCATTGTCGGCCAGCACTGGCAGCGTTTGTTGGTAATCTCGCAGCCCGGCTGCAAAACAATCGAATCGCTGTCCGAACAATTATCGTGCTGACTGTAGGTCAGGGCGGTCAGGTGCTGCAAATCTATTTAAATTAAAATAAAAAACAAAATAAAGTTATTAACACCGAATCGATGAAAGGCGGAAAACTGTTGGTGCGCATTAATACTCATATTAAATGTTCATTAAGCCCCAAAAATGAACTTTGATTCTAGGCGCATTAAAAGAGATTATGGTGGCGTTTATTTTAAATTAGTCGCAGCCTATATAAGCCGACCCCATTTGCATTTTCCGGTTTAGTTGGGCAAAATGTTTGCCCGCTTTTTATTTTTGGTCATACTTCTTCGCCTGCAAATCGGTTTGGCCAAGGTTTGTTCTTTCGGAATCAGAAAAAAGATCTAACAAATTCTTCCCGCCAGAATAATTACGATATTGTTATAAGATCCTTGGATTGCAAAATTGTAGCCTGGAAATATGTGAATGAAGTGGACTGTCAACTGTTGCGGAAACGAACTCCCATAATAACGGCGAGATTCAGTTTGAATCAAACATTAGATCACTTTGATATTTTCGCTACATTCGATTTGCTGAAGAAGGACAATACCCGCATGAATATAGCCGATCTCAAGATGGATGGTTGCAAGTACTTGGGAGCGATGTACCAGAACAATATTGTTGGAAAATTGTTCAGAAGGCTCAAGTCCGTCAGCAACTTGCCAAGTAATTGTCCTGTTGTAAAGGTGAGTTTTTGACTTGAAATTTAAAAAAACATTATTTTACTTATATTTTAAATTTTTGAATATTTTTTTGTTTATCACATAGAAATTAGATATGATTAAAAATGTAAATTTTATAAAATAAATTTAAAAGTGGTATTTTTCTTTGAAATTTAATTTAAAATTTAAATGTAATTTAATTTATAATAAATAAGATTTAGATCATTTTGAAATTTTAGAAAAATAGTAACAGTAAATAGTAAAAATAGTTTTACTCAAATTCTCATTAAGTTGGTCATTAAAATCGATTTTCAAAGTTATTTAAAGATTTTCAGTTAAATTACAAATTTTTTTTATTTTATATTTTGTGCATCTTTTATACAGTTGCTCAAAAGTTATTTTAACAGCTAGAGAAGTTTGACTTTAGCACTCATGCTCTTATTCAGAAACAAGTTGATTGGAGTTTAGCCAACTTGTCGAAACTAAAACAGAATAAATATGTTTCGATGACAACAAACGGAGAAAGCAATTTAATGAAATAGGACTTCCGTTGTTTTTTAGCTAGTAGCTCGTAGTTCGTAGCTCGATGGCAAAACTTTGCCCCTGCCCAGCATGAGGAGGACAAATATTTTCCTTTGGGAGGCAACTTTCAATAAATAAGAGCAAATATTTGTCAACATTTCGTGTTGTGGCACTCCCGACGAGCAGAACTAGTTAAATTTGAACAACATTCTGCCGTTATTTCATTTAACATTTTCCATTTTCCATTTCCAAATTGCCGGGGACACGCATTAATTCCCCAAACACGATTACACACAAAAACCGAATGGACGCCAACACCAATGCCATCGAATTATGCAGGGAAAAGTGTACGAGATCCGCAACTATACATTCAATTCGGACGAATTCCCGCCAGGAGCTCCGCAGGCCAAATGGCAAATGCGACTCAAATTGCTGAAGCGCTCCGAACTGGTTGCGGACATATCATTTGAGGGCTCTGTGGTCTATAATACGTGATGTTAATGCATATTGGATGCGACTAAATACAAATGCTCCATAACCATAACCAGCTCGCTGGTTTCGCCGCTCCTCCCGCTCTTACTTTTTATATGTGCAAAATATACACTCGAAACAAAACTCTCTTGGTTTTATTTTTTATGCAATCTTTACATTTAAGGGTTCCAGAAAGAATCTCGATTTATATTTTTAGATATCTTGAAAAGCAGTCTAATACCTATAGATTATTGTAAATGGTCTAAGAATTACGTTCACGGTATAAAGTTTCTAACCGTAACAAATCATTGCTTAATTTACGTATTTATTATATTATAGCAAATTTAAATTATTAACATTTTTGGGTACTTGGTAAATTAGTTTAAGCTAGTTAGTATTTTCCATTTTGGTTTTAATAAAACAATTAAATTCCCATTTTTATAATAAATATTAACAAGGTAAATATCTAAAGTTATAAAAATTTATAATCTGTAATTTATAACTAAAATAAAGTTAATAATCTTAAATTGTTAATATTTATAATATAAATAAATTATATAAATGCCAAAATGGAAAATACTTAAAAATACTTCTATTAAAACTAATTCAATACATTTTTAAAAATTGTATCGACAATTTTGCTCTTTTTTTGTATATAGTGCAGATTTATGAAAACCTGATGACAAATTTCATAAGCAGATCGGAAAAAGCTTTCCCACCATTTTTGTGCATGACTGTGTGCATGAATTTGTGAAATATTTGTCCCAGTCTATTTAGTGTATATACATTTCTATCGACTTACCCATGCACACGCCCAATCCGCTGCTAATGGGCAGCTTGGTCACACACTGCAGGGGCGGCTCACATTGACCGGAAAATCCGCCCGGGCCGCCGCAGGATTCGCCCAAAGTTTTGGCGCATATGCGACAACATCTGCGAATAGTTGGACGTATATGACATATATATGTATATATAAATGGGCATAATCCTCGGCATAGAGATGGAATGAACGGATGAATCCCAGTAGTAATTGATTCGATTCCGTCTTGGATTCGATAAGCGTTAACAATTAGTTAACACTCTCTATTGTGAATGGTGGGCGTTCGGGTGCCTGATGTGAATTCCAAAGGAGAACGTGACCCACGATGCGAATCGGATTGGAATTTAGACGAGGCACTCTGATGCCTGACTCTCTTAATTATATCATTGCCAATTATTAAGGTCACAGTGTGGTTAAGAATTCGTGACAGCTTTTCTTCTTTATTAAATAAAAGTCCGTAAAATTAGAATGTTTATGGAGACCAAAACTAAACTAAACTATTTCAAATGAAATTAAAAGTTGTAATTATAAAACATATAGTCATAATAAAACATTATATTTTAAGAGCACTATAAGTAAACCAAAATGTATATTTAACCAAAAAAATTTTAAATTATAAATAACGATTTAATTAAAACTAATTTTAGTTTTTTAACAATAGTTGTAAATTTTTTCTGACAGTCAAAATATTTTTCCCATAAAGTTAATTTAATTATAAGCACAAATAAACTGATCAATATTTGTAAAACCACAGAAATTGTTATGATAACTTGATTTTGATGTTGGCGATAAATAAAGGAATAATAAAGGAAGAAAACATTGCATAATTTGTGCATAAAAGCGAAATAAAAATGTTGGATAATTGTGTCGGTAATCAGCTAAGCTCCGGAATAATGCACAATTAAATTGTTTTCTATTGTTTCGACCAACATTAAACCGACGTTAATGTAATAAAAATATCTAACCTTTGTTTGTAGGTTAAATAAACACAACAACGGAGCTTTGTAAAATGAAACCTAGCATAAATTTCTCCAAACTATTTTAGCAATTAAAATAATAGTATTTTCTGTATCAATTGATTAGATAGATAAAAAAATTCTAAATGAAAAACAAAACGGGAGACTGTACAACAAAATTAGTCATTGAACTATTTTTAATTAACAGACATACACAAAAGTGAATTTAAATTTCCCTAGAACCAAACATCCATATGCAAATAAGTGAAAGTTATTAAAGCTAATAAAACCAATGTGAAAACAGAACTCTGCTCATACCTTGAAAGTTTGAAGTGAATAAAGCGAATGTAATGAAAGTATCAAATAAAACGATTGAAATAAAACCGAATATCAAATTCTCCGCTGAGTCTGGCCATAAAAATGATGATATTTATGGGGAACAAGGGTAGGTACACAGAAAAAAATTCGATATGAAATAGGATCAATTCTACCTTATTTCATATTAATAATAAGCCGATATAATTTATGTCAAATTTATGATTTAAACATATCAACTTGATATTTTATCATATCATAAGAAATACCAAATGTAAAATAAGGTAAATATAATCTTCATTCATATCATTTTGATCTTTAAAAAATATAAAATTGACCAGCACATATCAATCTGATCTTCTGTCAATTTTTTTCTGTGTAGTCGTACTCCTATTCGCATGCCGGAAAATATCTTTTTAATTGGAGTGCAGGGAGCGGCGACTTACTTGCAGGGATCCCAGAGCATGAGTCCTTTGCCGGGGCAGTCGGGCGAGCGGATTACGTCGCACTCCTTCGGATTGCAGTAGCATTTGAGGCCGTTTACCATGTTGCTGCTGCTGCTGCCGCCAGATGCTGCCATTATGAGGAGCAGATAGCACCACAAGTAGATGAGCAGCGCGCTCACGTTCAGGCGGCCAAAATAACTTCCGTTCGGGCGCATCCTATGCGGAAGTTTGGCTTTGTTGTGCTGCTGTTTGTCGCCCCCCTTCATCGTCCTTGTGCGTAGCACATCCTGCTCATCGTCAACCCCCCTGCCCTGCCAACCCACGCCTCTGGCACTTCCGCCCATTTATAGGCAATTTTTATTGCGCCCCTGTTGGCTCCTCGGTGCGTTTGCGTTCCACTGCCTCCGATGATGATGATGATGATGTTGGTGGAGCCGATGGTAATGACGACGTCGAGGAGGATGCCTGGTGCAGATCCTGGTCCTGGGTCCGGTGTCCGGGTCCGGCGCAGGCAATTTGCATGTTGACTGCAAAGAGCAAGAGCGTTCTTAAATGATTAAAATGCCATAAACTGCGGCGAGGCCCACTCTATGCCATTCCCTGAATTGCTCCTGAATTGGCCGTTTTACAATTGAAAATTGCGGAAATCGGTCGCCGGTCTAATTTCATTAAAATTTCATCGACGCTGCCTACTTTTCGGTGGTCATAAATTTGTAAAATCTCTCGGAATTGGATTCGGTAAATTGAAATTTCCCCGAAATGGTGACACTTTATGTGCTAATCGAATCATTAATTAATTGGGGCTTTTTTGACATCCGATAAGTAGCAACAAATGGAAAACAACTTTTATTGCTTCCCTCGAGCGTCATTTAATTTTGAAGTAGGGTGGATGCGGAATCTCCCCTTTATGAAAAGCAAAATATTTTTGATTTAATAACTGTTCTGTAAAATAAATACAATAAATTGCCTAATATATATTGACTTAAAATGGTTTGTTAAGTAAGTATTCTAAGTATTATCAAACTTTATCAATAAAATAAATACAATATAATAAGGTTATGGTTGATTTTATTTTCATTTCATTGACTAACATTTTATGCGAACTCACAAAGAAGTAAGGGAATATTAATATTTGTAAATAAATTCATGACATTTTATGCCAACTCTACAAAACTAGATGAATTGATTTAACGCATTTAAATAGATTTTTACATGTTTTATATTTTGTAAAAGTATTAGCATATTATAATATTCAAAATGAAGCAAGCACACATTTCTAATCTTTTGGTTACAGCAGCGCGTGCCAACTTTTAGGACATAAATTTGTAATGTGTGGAAATGGTTTGTAAAACTTTCGAATGTAATAAAATGAAATCACTGTTTAATTATGGAATAGAATTTTTGAATGCAGAAGAGACATTAAAGCTTTTCCAACAGTTTCCCTATTTTAATATTTAATTTAGAAATGCATTAAACCATTAATTTGCAGGGAAGTAAATAATAAATAGGTAATAAAAAGTTTTAGTTTTGGAGCTGAAGGATAAGTAGGCAGAGAAAACTCAATTTTGCTAACATTTTTAAGAGAATATATAAAATATAATGTAGCATACTTTTCGACACCTTTGATTCCAATCCAATATGCTACTGATTGCTAAAATACATGGTTAATCAAAAAGTATTCCTTCTACTAGTTTTTTCTTGAGAAAATGCTTTTGACTGACTGTGCAAAACTGGCTGAGAAACTTTATCGGACTTAAATTAAAAGTAATTTTTGAATACAACGGACAACCTATTTGTCCACCAGCTCGAAAAAGTTTCCGCGACCGTACTTGGCAATTAAAGTTTTCCCATTTAACTTCCGCCGAAACCTTGACGGTGTCATATACTTTTATTTTTAATCAACGTCTGATCAAGCCGACTTCAAATCGCACTTCGGCGACTTCGGTGGCTTAATTAACCAAACGTGGTCAGGGCCAAAATCAGAGCCTGGAAAATGAACTCGCTGCCAATACGCCACAAAAAAAGGAAAAAATACATCGAAACAAAAAGCAAAAACTTCGGAAATTAATTTCAACGAATCCCCAAAAGTATGCCACATGCCAAAAAGTTGTTGAAAATTCAACAGTGAAAGAGACAGGACGATGTGGGTCCGAAAGAGAAAGCAAAAGGAGGGGGGAAATCAAATTTATTGGAACACATGCCCAACTAATTTGTATTTAAACGTTTGATGTCCTACGAAAAACCCCCACTCCACAGCCCATCCCAAAAGTCCCAACCAAGTACAATATATTTTCGAAATTGTTGCGCAGTTTATTTTCCTCGAAATCAATGGTAAAATAATAAACTTTCGGCAATTGCAAGTTGTTTTGCTCCTGCATATTTTTCTCTATTTTTCGGGTGAGTATTGCTTTCACTTTGCCTTGGCCGAAAGGACACTCGACATTATGGCCAATACTGTTGTTTTTCCAGTTGCCTGTCAACCACTTTCAATTCGGCATTCAATTTTTGTTGTGTTTTTATAACAACGCCACTGACACAGTCACACAAATGCCTTCGCACAGGAGCACTCACACAGGGGCACACACCTCGTTACACCTAACGATAGACGTTTAGGACTAGCACTCGCTATACTATATATGATATAGTGCCTCTGCTCTTCCCCTTTGTTCTTCTTGTTGTTGTCGCTGTCCTGACGTTAAACTTTCGGTTCCGACGGATCCCAATGAATTTTTCATGCGCTTTTGTCTGCCGCACGCGGCCATTTAAGGCAAGAGACTGAACTAACCTGCTGCCGCCGTCGCTGCATAGACCTTTTGCCAGTTAGAACCGACATATATCGCTCCGATTTGGGGGATATTCTCTTGTTTTTGTTTTTGTTCAAGAAAATATCCCCCTATTTCCGCTCACCGCGCAGGCGCATTTCGTTTTGAGCCTGGAAGGCAGAGTTATCAGACACAACACGCGAAGGACTCTCGTAGTATTTGCCAAATTCGGGTTTATGCCGAAGCAGAACTCAAGATAATAATGGTGTGTTTTTGGGAGAAATTTCCCTACTTTATTGTTTTTGCCGTTCTTGTAAGTTTTGCCTTCTGGCCATCGAAAACGGATTTTAAAGTGACTTAACTGTTAAAGGTTCTGCAAGAAAGTTCGTTCGTTTCATATTAGGTAGAAGTTTTATTAATCAATCAGACATTTTAATCGAGATACCTCTTTTAAAATGAGCAAAATATAGATTGGCCATAAGAAAAACGCGATATCAGCATTACAAATAATGGAAATATTTTTCATCCTTTTTAAATTTTTTAAATAGGTTTTCTAAAATGTTCCCGAAATGAGTTTCTAAGTAACAGATATGCTTCTTCAAGAGAATCACTGAAACTGAATTCAAATTGTTATAACCTCATACCAAAATTCAGAAAAATAACCTTTTAACAAATAACAAATAAGCAATTCTGAAACCGACAACTTTACTACTGAACTTCAATTTTTATTCACTTAAAAATGGTTTTGGCAGACTATTTTATTTATTCATCTCCAAAAATCCATTCAACCATCTTACCTAAAATAATTGAAAGGATAAAATATTATCTTAGATAGCTAATTTATTTCAACGGTATATTATTCAATTGAAAATAATGCTATAAACTAAATAAAACGTAGCAAATCCTTTTCTTTCGACCAGGTTTTATAAATCGAAACAAATTTAAAACATTTCAAACGACTCCTTAGTTGAAGAACCACTATTTCCGTAATCACAATTCAAGCAGGCGCATAAACAAAGCCGTTGCGAAGAGCTCTTGATGATTATGGCGCGACGAGAGCAAACAGCAAATAGCGGATGCAGAAACATCCTTCAAAATATAAAGTCATTTTTGTTTATTATAATTACAAATAAAGAACAGGATGCAGGGGCTTAAGCCTAAGCTGATCCTGGAGGGGCGTTGCCGAGATTCTCGGAGGTTGCCGCTGCCTATCGCGAAAGCGGGCTAATGGCCAATTTAAAAGTATGAAAGTCTGGTCGTTTGTCTTGTGATTATTTTATATACGTACTTTTATTTTATCCGCTAGCAGTTTAGGCCGCAACTTTGATGATGAGGCAACCGTGTCAGCTGCTAATAAGCATCGCTCCTAGCAATTTGCCTCCAATAAAAGCCACACACCGCACGGGCCAAACATCCTAACAAGTGAAATCCCCTCAGTAAAAAGCAGGGCAAAAAACTTGCAACTTTTCCAATTAGCGTAAAACAGACGTTTGAGTCCAAAAGTACACGAGAGAGTTCAAGTCCGAGCTACGGCGAAGTGGGTGCCCGGCCCCCCATTTTCCACTTTCCACCGAAGATGAGTCCAATGCCACAGTAAATGTTGCGTAAAACAAGTGCGGACTCGTCCCGCTGAATACCCCCTGAAATACCCCCTGAAATAACCCCTGACTACCCAAACCAGCCCAACACCCCGCAGATTTACAATTGAACAAAAGACCAATCGGGAATTATGAGCGGGGGCCAAACTTTTTTAACAACAATAATGGAACGTAAAGAAAACGCTCAACCCACCGAAACGAAAAACGAAAAAAAATAACTGGACCAAGAATATAAGAAAATATCGATGCAGTGAAAAAATAAACTGGTAATCGATGCGGTATCCCCAAGGGGAGTCAAAACATCCATTTAAAACGAAAAAGTTATGTTTTTTATAATAACATGTTGACTGCCTTTATTAATATTCGTTGTTAAATTATTTTAAAATGAAAAAAATCATGGAAATGTTTGCATAGGATCAAAGAATAAAAGAAAATATTTTTAAGAATGGAATAAAAAACATTATTATTAATATGTAAATGTAAATAAAAGTAAAAATCCATACGATAGCTAGATTTTTTAATCGCAGAATATGTAAATGCATTTCTCCGAATAATCTAACTAATTTATACTGACAATTTTAATATGTTAATAAAGATTTTTATTTAGTATTAACAAAAAAGCAAAAAAATTATATAAAAATAAATATGTTATTTTTATTATAATTTTTTCCCTGTGCTGCTGGGTGCCCGGGGAAAAAAATATGGAAAACTTATGCGCTCACTTTATATGCTGCAAAAAGTAAATGTGCAACAATGTGGTGGGTGGGTGGCTGGCAGCAGCTTAAATTGTAAGTGCCCCTCCCCACAGAATGCAGCATTTCGGCTATTAATTCTTGAACAATTGCCAGAGGCAAAAGTTTGCTTCGATGGTCGGGGAAACAAGTAAAAAGAAAAAAAAGCGACCAAAATTGAAGGAGGGCAAAAGAGGGAAGAGACTTCCCGCAGTCGGTGCACACATTTATTTTCAATGTTTCATTACTTAACAACTTTTTGATGACAGTTTTATTGGCATTTAAACAAAAATTGAAGTGTTCTCTTCAGCCATATACATTTTTTTACATTTTTCGTTCTTTTTTTTGCCGTCTTTTTTCGAGTACGTCATAAAACATTAAACACGAGAAAAACGCACACAAAAAGTTTTCTACGATTGGAGAGGCTGCGGCTGGAAAATGAGACCATCAAAGCTGGTCGGAAAATGGAAAATGGCGAGGGAAAAAGAGGTTGGTTGCTACGCTACCAAGGTTGCCATGTTTCCATCGAAACGGGGTGGTGGCTTGTAATCTGCAATTATATCAAGGCATTCAGATTCAGATAGAAGCAACACTCTCTGCAAAAAGTTGGAAAAACTTTGCTGCACAAACACAAAAATGTGATTCAAATAAAGTTGCCCAGTTTGGCTGAGTATGCTTCAGAAAAATATATATAAATGTTAATTTCGAGAGGAGGGGCTGAAGTCAAGACAAAGCAAAAGATTTCAATAGCAGCAACAAATTGAGATATTCGGTTGAAGTACGGCATAAAATCTAAACTCGATTTTTCTATTGATTTAATGATACCTACTTCAAAGTCAAAGAATTATTTTTGAATGTTGAGTTTATTTCAGGCACTTGAAAATCGGAAAATAATAAATAGCAGGCAGATATTTCTATTTAAAATGTATTTCTTAAACTTTTTAAATTTATGTGATGTTTAGGTTAACGTAAAAGGAAGTTTAAACATTTCTTAATGCTGTATACATTACATACATTTTCTTTAACCATTGCTATACATTTTTCAAGAAAATCCCAACATTAAAATACATTTTTTTAAATATTCAAACCTTTTTCAGCCCTTTTCTTATAACATTTTTAATTTGTTCTTTCAATCAACGTCGATCCTCGTCCTTTTCAGATCGTCGTCGACCACCCAATTAACCATTATTCCGAAATAAATTTGAATTACAAATTAATCCCAGCCAATCCTAGCCGGAGATGAAAAAAAATGAAAACCAAATTTACGAAACGCCCACACAATTTATTTTGAGCCATTTTTTTAAGGGATTTGCGTCGGGGTAATTTGCGTGTTTTTTTTTCTGCGCTTTGGCTTTACTGTCGTCGGATCTTGAGGGTTTGAGGGGGTTCGAGGGGGTTTGCGGATAGAGAGGGATGTGCGGAATGTCCGCAATGGCCGAGCAATTTGCCACTCGTCCATTTTAAATTACATTAGTTGAGTCGCGCCAAAGAAGTTGGGGCGTTTTGGAGCGGTCAAATGCATATTTCCCGTTTCAATTACTTTCGCGGGGTAGAAAAGCTGGCGGCGGATATTTTAACCCCCGCCCCCAAAACATCCGCATTTTCCTTAATGAAATTTGCATATAAATTGCAGGACCCAGAAAGTTGGAAGTTGAAAGTTGATTTCGATTATTTGATGGGCGACTTTCATGGAGTCCTCGCCATGGAGCCATCATCATCATCCATTGTTCCATCTTGTTTTTTACCCATCGTCGTCGTCGTTGTCCGTTGCTGTCTTCTTTCATTCCGCACGGGATTTTTTGTTTTCACTCGCTCTTTTTTATACTTTTTTTTAGGTTGTCAAAATGTCGACTTGTTTATCTTTTACATGACGCAACACTGTGGCATCGTCATCATCATCGTCGCCGCTCCGTTGCATTGCCATCCAGATCCCGAGCGTTGTGGCATGCCGCACGCCAAGTGGAGCGCACTGCTGCAAAAGTATGCGGCTCCATTTTCCCCTTCCACGCCCCGAAATGCCCCGCCCCCTTGTCACATAACCAAGCCCTGGAAAATGAGTGAAACTAAAGCCGGCTGGCTGAGTGGCATTTAATGCACAGCTAGGACGCAAAGTCGGGACAGCCGGAGATATAGCCACAGAAATGGCAGCACACGCGGAATTTGGCCTTTGCACGTGGCCCCGAATGGCAGCTTTGGACTGCGAAATATCCTGGCAACTAGTTCGCCCACCTTTCACCATGAAAATTTGATCTTAGGACTTAGTAGAATTGTACGTAGAAGAAGTATTGTTTTACTAGAGAAAATCGGGTAGGTACCACAGTAAAGAATTTATTCTGGTAATACTATACATTAGCGGGCTCACCCCCGAAATTCGCGAAAAAATTATCCTCGATGGACCGCGATTTCTTAAGAATTTACGTGCAAAAAGAACTTGGCGGTCGGCCATGGTTCTCTTGTAATTGAATTTTAAAGTTCCTGGGTTTGCTATAAAAAACAAGGGTGCTTTTCTCATACTTGCTATAAAAATCGAGTTGTCTGCCCCCAATATTCAAATTTTTATCAAAAAATTTTGTTTATTGATTCATATTGTTCAACATGACGTGCCAGTCTTGCTCTGTAACGTTTGGAGAGTTTCTCGGTATGGATGAGAAAGCTCATTTCCGCTTTTTACCACCATTGAGGTAAAGTTCCAGGCGCGTTTTTTTATAGTGGTGTCCCCGTTAGGCCTATCCACGCTTCAGATCCGAATATAACAAAGAGTCTCCTAATTAACAGCTGAGTTGTTGTCGAAGGTGTCCTAAAAATATATATGCGAAATTTTATGATGTATGTTAAATTTGAAATGAAAGCATCGTGCAAATCGCGGCGATTTTTTTTTAATTTCATGCCAAATTTTACTTGTGACTCGTTCCATTTTTTTTTTTAATTTGTACTTGCACGATGCTTTCATTTCAAATTTAACATACATCATAAAATTTCGCATATATATTTTTAGGACACCTTCGACAACAACTCAGCTGTTAATTAGGAGACTCTTTGTTATATTCGGATCTGAAGCGTGGACTAGGCCTAACGGGGACACCACTATAAAAAAACGCGCCTGGAACTTTACCTCAATGGTGGTGCGGAAAAGTGTTCATTGAAACTATTTAAATAAATATAAAGATACAAATTGTTTGAGGTTTAATTAATGCATTAAAATGGTGGGGGACCTTGGATGGATGTGATCGTTCCTGGCCGTCACTAAAATCTCAATCATGTCCTTTATAGTCCACGCTCCACTCATAACATGATTATTTGCATAAGTTTTTTCATTAGACAAAAAATACAATTAAAAAAATGTGACAAAAGTCTACACTTTTTTTATAGGAACTCATTTAAGCAATTAAATAATTTTATAGGAACTCATTTGAACAATTAATTAATTTTATAGGAACTCATTAAAACTTAATTACTTTGATTGAAAATATGAGAAAAGCACCCTTGTTTTTTATAGCAAACCCGAGAACTTTGAAATTTAATTACAAGAGAACCATGGCCGACCGCCAAGTTCTTTTTGCACGTAAATTCTTAAGAAATCGCGGTCCATCGAGGATAATTTTTTCGCGAATTTTGGGGGTGAGCCCGCTAATGTATAGTATTACCTTTATTCTTTCTACATTTATTTAAGTATTTAGGCTAAAAAATCTTTTAAATAAAATTTACAAAAAATATAAAATTTTGTTGTAGCATCAGATTTTTAGATCAAGAAAATAGGTTTTGTTTAGGATTTAATTTGTCAGACCACGCATGACTGACTAGATTGGTTAAAAATTTCACAAGATTACGAAACGGCAAGCTTATCGACAGATGTTAAATGTGTTCAACAAATTCTGGCTGAGCAATTGTAAAATTGGTTTGAATTTTCTGTATACAGATAAAATGAAATTTTTATTTAAAATGGATTTGTAGCACTAGAAGCATACATAAATACAATACAAATATTTAAAATTATTTTACGAACAAACTTTTTCTAAAAGGCGTTTTTGCCGTGGATTTTTTTCTAGAGAGATATATTCCTCATACAATGAGAAGTGTTATGGAACCTTATCAGCTATACAAAATTTGTTGTTGGATGGACTGCGATAAGTATTTGCCTTTGCTTCGGTTTATGTTGCATTAATTAGATTCGGGGTTCACTGAACGGCAAAAAATCAGACCCTACATCCATGCATACATATATGGGAATCAAACCACCAACCAATATGTATGTAATATATGGGAATGAATCCCCAGATGATTCACGGCAACAGCATCAGCTTTATCGCACTTGGAGCTCCGTTTTGCTAGCTTGTGATTGTGATGGTTGTTAGCGTATACGAATCTTTATATCGTAAGCATAATTGCAACATCGACTCTTAATTCGAAATCACCATGACAAACACAATCGGGGGTATCACAGAAATCTCTTCCAACCAAAGACGGTTGGTTTTGTGCATTGATGTACGTAAGAACTATAACGGATTTCGGTTGGAAATAATTTCTGTGACTCCCCGAATATATGTACATATTCTTGTTGTGACAAAACTTTGAGCCAAAGTCTCAGCGGATACCTAAATGTTTGAAGTTTTAACAGAAAAACCGTTTTGTTTTAGTTTTTGCTCTATAGCTACTACTTTTGTGAAATGTTTTTTTTAAATCTAAAAGTTGTTTTCTTTTGTCAAAAAAGTCAGATTTTACTTCAGAATTTTTGTAACTTTGAGTTGTGCTTTAATAATATTATTAATATTAAATTAATATAATAAAAATCAAACTCTTGGCATAGCGTAATTTTTATTGTAACCTTTTTTGAATCCCAAATTATAATTTTAATAAAAATACATGAAGTAGCAGTAATTAATAGGAAAGTAATATATTTAAACTGGTAACTTTTTCCCTAACTTACTCACAAAAATTTCAAAAGCTTTTGCTTTAAAATATTTTAGCATAAGAAACTTAATATAGTTAATTCAGCTGACTGCACACCGAAAACTTAAAGTAAGTGTAACAATTAAGCCTAAAATCCGCTTATGTTCGGTAAAAGGAAGCAAATTTACGAAAATCCTGACAATTTTATTTGCTCTCGAATAAAACGCAGACCATTTAGGCAATTTTACATCAAGATTGTGTGGTTCTTTAAGGCCAAATAACACGCTTGCCAGACCGAAAGTCCTTTGGGGTGGGTTGCCCATCAAATGCAGGTGTCCTGGCCAGGTGAACCAATCTACCCGGGAGAAAAGCCCACGTCCAGGTGGCATCAATATTTGCCAAAGGGTTTGGCTCCTGATTCCTGCTGCTCCTGATGTTTCTGGTGCCTGCGGCTCGCTGCAGGAATATGTAATGTGTAATATCTACCAACTACCATCTACCATATCCCATCCGCTCCTTTGTCAACTATGTCATATTTCATTTCGCACAAGTCTTAATACCTTAGATATGCAAACACACACGGCTGGGAGAGTGCCGGGCCGACCAGGCCGGAGCACTTAATGTCGAGCCCGTTCCGTTGATTTTGCGAGCACATGCAGCCAAAAGCCCACATCCCACTTTCCGCATCCACATCCACTTCCACGTTTCCATTCCCGCACCCGGTATCCGTCCGCATCTCCGGCATTTATACGCTTGCTCCAGTTTCGAGCATGCAAATTCCGGGCCAGCTCCTTCATGCCTGGCCACACATGTCGGCCCTCGCCACCCACCTCTGCACTGAGAAAAATATAGTCAAAATCTTAGGAAATAAGTAATCTATCTTAGAACTTTACTCTACTAAGATCCAATTGTTGTATTGCCATTTTGGGGGTGGATTTGTCTTAGTTTACATAAAAAATTTTATTTAATGGGCATTTAAGATGAAAAATATCAACGCTAAATATACAAGTGATTTTAAAATACCTTCAAAAGCCATAAAGTCTTTTCCTTTGTTTGTTTGAAATGAGAATATTTTGTATTACGTTATTTCTTGTTTATAAACAATTAAACATTTCTGGAAAAAATGGTAATAAAAAGCAACCAAAATGCGATACCATTGAATTATAGTCCAATAATCTTAAAACCAGAATTTTAACTCATTTTGAGTGTTAACCAATAAAATTTGAATATACAAAATAAAGTAGATTTAGAATATAACAATTTAACTTTTTATGAATTCTATGTAATTTTTAAGAATTTTCTTGTAATTTCTTTAAACACTAGTAAGAACCGTAAACGTTTATTTCATAAAACCGCTTTTCCCTCAGTGCTTACTCTTCCATTCTTGAAGGATCCTTCTGGTTAGTCGACATCGTCATCGAGTCAATGAGCAAATGAAATTTATTTCATTATAAAACAGGCCACTTCCCAGGAGCCTTAGACCAAGCCTTACCCCTAACCAAACCAAACCAAAACAGACCGCACAAACATTTGTTTTAGCCTAAATGCCCCGCCTTTACCGCATACCAGCCAGCCGCAAGAAAATTTCATTTTGAAATATGCTTTCTGAAATTATTTCGCTCTTATATGACAGGCGGGTTGAAAGCAAAAATTGTAATATTAATTTTGTGTACAACGTAACAAGGCGGAAGGAAGGGAAGACCCTGGCCCTAAGTTTTCCGGGTTTTTCCGGGTCCTCTGCCCCCCTGGACTGGGAAAACAATGAGCCAGGACGGAGGACCGAGGACTCTGGACTCCCATAATGGAATTTGGTGGTAACGGGCCTTCGGGGTCGACTTCTCCTTGCGGACTCGCAGTTGTCGTCAAAAGACGGAACGGAACGGAGTCAAGGCGAAACGGAAGCAGGTTCCGGAAACGGTTAGACAAGCGACGGAAGGACGGCTCCCCGAGATGTAGATGTAGATCCTTCTGCTAACTTTATTATTGCACTGCAGTCTGTCTATCTGTTTGTCTGTCTGTGTGTGGGTGGGCGGTTTCGGAATGGAGAAAATGAGAAAAAGGGGGGTTTTTATACACTAAATTTGTTCGGACAAAAGTGTCGCCTGGGAATTAAGCTCATCAGCGCTTGATGCGCCACCAGGATTGAAAGTCCGCAGCTGAAATTGCGAAAGAGCTAACGATAAGGCTACAGTGGTCAATCGGAAATGGGATAGTTTGTTTCCTTAAGAGCCGGTTAAGGTTTTGGACAGTTTCTTTCGATTCAAGAACGTCCTGGGGATTTACTAAATATTTAATGAGATATTAGCAAAGAAACTCAGCTAACATTATGGCTGAGGTATATTTAAGGTATATATCATCATAAAGTAGGGTTAAAACATCGATAGCGGACACTATCGACGTTTTTGGCTATTGATGGTGGTCAGTATCGATATTATCGATAGTATCGGAAATTAAAGAAAATAAAAAACAAATTACAAAAATGAAGGAAAATTATGAAAAAAAAATAATTGATAATTAAAATGCTTGTATCATAAACCGAACGAGAAAAACAACGATATTAATCCTACTGCGATTAAAATGAAACAAAATTCAATGTTGAGCCCTAACAATGGAAATACCGTCGTGTCTTAGAATATATACTTTAAAATACTTTTTTTTTTAAATATATCAAAAATTACATGTAAAATGGAATTATTTTTATGAGCGATAGTATAGATTGTGGGCCCAAACCATCGATGTTTTCTAAATTTTTAAACAATCGATAGTATCGATAGTGCTATCGATTTTTTAGACAACCCTATCATAAAGTATCATAAAACCACTGTAAATACTTCATAGAATCTCTGCAATTCCCACTGCCGTAGTTTTCACTTCCCCGACTTATTCTGCAAACGTTCTTTAAGATAAGAAGGGGATACATTTATTTTGAAAGATGGCCCAGTGGCAAAAAAAAAATACTGCAAACGAAGTGAAAACAAAGCAGACAAGGAAACGGACATTGAATGTTGGGGGGGCGGGGTGGAAAATCTGCTGTTGGCATTGGTTTGGCTTTCTGCGAAAAGGTAATCAAAATAAATGAGCGACGCTTTTTGGACCGCTGATGATGAGGAGCAAAGGAAAACGGAGGGAAAATCCGTGCTGAACCGCTGAAATAACTCGTTAGCTTTAAATGATGGCCAAGAAAAGCGAGTGAAGGGGGTTAGATGGGTCGTTGGGTAGGTGGTTAGTGGCCAAAAAGGGACCGCGATGAAGACGGGCTCACTCGAAATTATGAATTGTTTGTCTAGTAGGTGTCAGGTGCTTGCCTTGTGCATCTAGCCGTAATCACTTGGGTAATCGCTCAAATGCACACACAAAATGATGTTGAAATTTTCCCCAGCGACTTTCCGCACTTCTTCTTCTTCTTTTTCTTCTACAACATCATCATCATCTCCTTACACTGTCACTGTCAAGTGTCTCTTTTATCCACTGAGACTTTCCCGCCGAGCTGAAATACGAAATGGGCGGCACAAGGTGGGCGGCTGTCAGCTTCGACTTGTGACCTTGGTGTCAGCTCACATGGGAAAAGAGTGTGCCAACAAATAATTGATAATAATGGATTTCTTAATAATTCATCGCATAGTGAAGTGAACAAATTTGATGAGATGGTATTTAATTAATAGGAAATGTCATAATAAATTCCCAAATAACTTACTTCTTGCTTCATTTAAGAAACCATTCGGAATATATTAAAATCATAACATTTATATGCTGTTTATAAATTCTTAAAGATTTTTGCTCCTATTGATTTTTTTATTTTTCCCCAGCCCATTTTACACATTACGAATTCCTTACCCCCATTTTCCTTTGGGTTTTTGAACCTTTTTACTCGCTTCACCTCGCAAAGCTTTTCGTTCAACTTTTCCCTTTTGGCTTTATAACTCACTCAACTTAAGTTCCTTCGCCACGATTTCTTTCCGCCCTTTATGTCTTTACTCACTTTCACTTAACCAAGTTAAGTAGAACATGTTGATTTGCTGCTTTTAATTTGTGCCCACCTTAAATTCATCTTGGCCCACTTTAGTCCATGACTGAACATTTATTTCAGGGAACATTTTCCCCACCTTTTCCCCCTATGTTAGCTCCATCCAAAAGTATGAAAAAAGCGTGACTTTAGCTAACAGATTTCTTGACACCTCGAAGTTTCATAGAGTTCCGCCCATAAATTATCGTTTGGCAGCTACACCAGCTCCAAAAGCACCACGCCCCCTACTTAAACGTCCTCAAGGATCCTAGAGGATGATACTTTTTTGGATAGGGAATGTAGGGGTTGTAGGGTTGGATTGTATGGGATGCCTGGCATTATATGCCGCTCACTGCCGCAAGTCGTTGGCTCTTATCAGCGCTTCCTGCGGGCCGATTTAGCAAAGACAGCCGGCTAAAATGGATCCCAGTTAACTTGGACATTGCACTGGGAAAAAATTAGGCTTAATGTAGAAA
Organism: Drosophila prostipennis; assembly: GCA_037075205.1. NCBI lineage: Eukaryota > Metazoa > Arthropoda > Insecta > Diptera > Drosophilidae > Drosophila > Drosophila prostipennis. The sequence continues at coordinate 41,353 of JBAMCJ010007754.1, read as the reverse complement.
TAACTTTTGGCAGCCATTTACTATTTTATAGTATTTTATAGCAGTCAGGCTTATGTACAACTCGGAAATTTTATTTGTAAAATAATTCTTATCAATCAAGCAAGAAAAACAAAATTTTAGAAAATGGGAACTACATTTTGACTTGGGACTACAAGTCTATTCATCAACTCAAGATAAAACCAATTTGGGTTTTTTCTGTCATGTCTTCAGCATTATATCCAATGCAAAAAAGTTTAGGCATATCAATAAAATTACTTTAGAAAAATTTGAAAGGGGAACTTTTTTTTAACTTTGGACTCTGAGCATATTCATTCATTGGGATTTTTTGGCTTAGCTCTTGAGTGCTGTTATCTCATAACTCGTTAGAAATGGGTTTTTCATGTCTTCTTCATAATAAAGCAACTGTTTACATTTTATACAATAAAGTTGAACTATTTAAGTTTAAATTTCCAGAATAAAATGAGATTTTTCGCTCAGTGAAATGATGAGGCCAAAACAGCCGAGTTTGAAACAAGTTCAAATCCAAACTGCGGCTGAAAACTGCGCCTTGGAATAATTCTGAGACGGTGGCGACAGAAGCCAACACGTTCTTTGGCCCCTTATCATCGTTTACTGTTGCTACATATTTTATTTTTGGGAGTTTCGCCTGCAAGGCGCAACAACTTTCGCCCATCCTTGGCTCGTTATTATCCTATTAGGATGTGACGGCACCCAGCAAAGTTTTCATCCACTAAAATACATACACAGCACCATGCCAACTGCGTGGCTCTTTGGCTGTTTGGCTGCGTGGCCCACATGTCGTATACATAACGCTCTTTATATACTTTCGCCTTTGAGCCGGCTCAAAGACATTACAAGCTCGTTAAAGTGAAATCAATGTTGTTGTCTCCATGTTCTTGCTGTTGTCGTGGCTGTTCATTTTGATTCCGTCCGTCCGCTTTATTTAGCTATGTATTTTTATTTCATTATACGGATTTTGCCTGCCTTTCTGCTGTTATCTGCTGGCAGTTTATGCGACAACAACACTCGGGCTAACTGACCATGAAAACGAGGAGCGGAAAAGCGGAAAAGCAGCAGGGAAGCGACAAACTTAAGTAAAATATACCCGCACTCGCTGCAATGTCGGAGAAAAGCTAATGGCGTCGAGATAAAGGAAAAGTATCCGATTTCTTCTTCTCTGTCTTTGTTAATGTCCTTCGACTGGCAAATGGAGAAGGGGAAAAGTGAAAATTCCATGTGAGATAATACATCGAACTCCAACTGTTTGAAGTTAAAATTACAGAAATCAAAAAGAAATAATTGGAAAATATTTCAAAGATTTATTAAGATCTATAAAATAGCTGAAACATTTTCCGAATATTTTTGAAATAACCACAAAAATATTTATATTTAGCATTCAATCTGAATGCAATCGGTTTATAATTTATATTTTTAAAAACATCAAACAATTTGATTGTGAGGATGCAAATGACACACAAAGTTATAAACATCGTATCAGATCAACAAACAGGTACATTTAAATAATGATTTTGAATCATTATTTGCAGATCAAATTAAATGGTGATATGGTGTCATCAAATTGATGGGCAGCGGAATTAAAATTATATGAAATGTTTTGGGGTCAACATTAAATGTTTTAGCCTGTTAATGATAATGACTGCAATTAAAACACCCGAATATCGTACCGATATATGTATTTTTGTACAATATTAAAGATGGAAAATAACAAACCTTTCTTTAATCGAAATTCAAGCATTCCTAATGATGTCAGACGTAAACAACTGCATGTTAAGATGCCCCTTGATCACAACCAATTTCCGCATACTGCCGAGATTCCCCTCAATTTCAATGGCTCCCGGCCAGATTGAATCAATATTTATGCCAGATCTGTTAATATGCAAATGCAATAATTCCGCCAGCCGTATTCCCTTGACATTGTTTCAGCTTATTCCCGACACTTGCAGCAGAATATGAAACCAACCTACGAGTTCGAATCGAAAAATTACTCATTCGCCAACGCGCCGCTCACTTAGCAATTAGTCACCTGAACAATCTGCAAGTACAAGCGGATTATACCGGCTGCCGAATAAATGCATACGGAGATCTCTGCAGTCGCATGCCATACACTGCAAAAAAAAGGTATTTGAATTTTTTTGAAAATTGTAAATCATTATTCTCGTGTAATTAACGCTCTATTTTAAACGAATTATAGAGAATTCGTAAAATATTTGTAAAATATATTTAAATTTAAAAGCTTCTAAATATTCATCTTATATTAAAACTTTCACTGTTAAAAAGTCAGATCGTTAAGAAAAGATCTAACTAACTTTTTTCCTTATATGGGCCACATTTTCAGTTTGGATCTAAAATATTAATATTTTACAAAGGGATAAAATATTGCTTAATATTTTTAAAAATTACCAATAAATATTTTCGAGTGCATTTGTATGTTAATACATTTCTTGCATATTTGGCATTTTACATTAATCCGCAACGCTGCCGATTCGATGGGCGTGAGCGGGTGTTGTCATGATATTCCATTTCGCATTTCTCATTTAGCACTTCACATTTAACATTTTGCATTTCACATTTTGCATTTGCATGGCGCACACGCCTTGGCCTGAAAATGCGGAATGGAGGCAACGATCTTTACTGTTTTCGTCGGATTCTTCGCTTTCCCAGATCCCCAGATCGCCCTCCTCCACCTCCCCCAATTAATATGCGTGTGATCGATCGCTGGTGCAGTTTTTGTGAGTTTGCGAATACGGGAATTTTTGCACGTGATGCACTCGCCGAAATTCCATCTGCTCACTTACGCTGAAAATTTACGACCTGTTGTTTTTGACGTTGATCTATGCTTTTTGGTTCCAATCAAAAAGCTTTCTGGGAGAGAGCTTGCTGAGCGGGGGGAAGATTGTAAAGATATTGAAAGACTGCTCTGCTGGGCGAGAGAAGAATCGAAGAGAGAGGACTGAAAGAGAGAAGACTGGTAGAAAAGAAGCCGGCTACCGGCTAAAGATCAACAAGAAAAAAGATTTAATGCATGGCTGCGAAGAATGCGGGCCAGAAGAGAGCAAGAGCTTTTTCCACAGATCGTGCCATTTGGAGCTCTGCGACCTCCATTCTCTCCCCCAAACCCAAAACCCCACTCTCTTGCTCTCCTAGAGAGCCGGGCTATAAAGCAGCGGGGAACGAGCTTGAAAATTCAGTTAATTTTCAGCAGTGATCGCGTAAGCTTCGTCAGCCCCCCAAAAAAAACAAGATTTATGCACCCACAATTAATTTTCGTTTGGTGAACAGTGAACAGAAACCATGTTATAAAAAATAACAACAAAAGCTAACCAAGCCCAAGAAAACCAAAAAAAAAGTAATATAAATACAAAAAAGTGTAGTGTGAAAAGAGCAAATCATGTGAACAACCACAATTTATGCTCGAGTGACAAGAAAAACAACACGAATTTTTACGTGGCAGGTGTGTAGAAGCGCATTCCACAGATTGTACATAATCTATATACTATATGGGCACTGGGGAATCTGAATCTGCGACTAAGTCATTTTCGTTCCCCTTTTTCCGTTCGCACTACCCTCATTCTGTTTTTTTTTCGCTGATTATATAAGCCAGCATAAAAGTAGAAGGGTAATGACGGTAGCGTTGTTGGCCCATACAAACACCCAATATGGCTATACAAACAAACACCGACACGCACATTGAGACACACGTCGAGCGTACATAGATAAGATAGCATAGCTAATAATATAACCAGGGGAAAACTGTACAATAACGTCATTTATAAAATATTTATGGATTTGCCGTACGTTTTTTTCTTTAAATTTTATTTTTTCGCTTGGGTTTCTTGGTTTTTGGTTTTTCGGATTTGGTTTTTGCGCTTCCTAAGCGATTTCCAGATGCTGCCTTAGGGTATATTTAAACATTATTCGCTGGCATTTGCTAAATAATAAACAAATTATAAATAGGTAACTTAATAAAAAGCCCGATAGCGAAAACAGATGAAAACGGCAAACGCCAGATGAGAATTCACAGGGACAAATAGTCGGCGCGACTGACAGATCGTCAAATGCTGAAAGCTTTTCGTACTACCCTATGCTCGATGTATTGTATCTTTGTATCTCGGCATCGTTTATCATGTATCTCACTCCCACTCGCTGGCTGTCATTTGGCTGGCTGGCCTGTGTCGCGTTTTTATTTGTATTTTTTTCTTCGATTTTTTTTTAAATTTTTTGTTTACACTAAGAAATCAAGGTTAAAAGCGCAAAGCGGCGTGCGTAAATGGACAGAAATTAGGCAGAGGTGGTTGGGAATTTATCGCAATGATCGAACAATTTGATTTCATTAGCCCAACCATGCGATACTATATAATTCACCCCTCCCCTGCGACACGCACAGTCCATTAAAGACTTATTTAAGCTTGGCACAACGCTGCCCAACTACTCGCAGAGCAGAAAAATAAAAAAAATAAAGAAGCGGGGCAAGCTTTAAAGAGCCGAAAGCGAAAAAGCAACGCCGATTGTACAAAAACCAGAGCAAATAAATAAAAGCCGGAGGGGGAAGTGCTTACGTGACGGAGTCGAAGTTTCAATGCCCTAGGGAAAATGGGTTAAGATGTGTTCGACATGAGTTATTGCCGAATATTTCAGATTTTCCAGCCATTCCAAAAATGGGTTTTATTTAAACAAAATATTTTATGCCTAGCTCTAGTGCAAATTTATCACAAATAAGAATTAGAAATAGTAATAAATTAGAAATAAATAAATAATAGTCATCTTACTGGATGGAGTCAAATGCACTAGTGGCTAAATAAAGGTTTCCAAAAACCGAATATCAAGTTATGATTATGCAAACTTATTTATGTATACAACTGCGACGAAAATAACTCTTTAACAATCATGCTATTCTTCAAAATAAAAAACCTAAGTAGACAAATAAGCAACGCCGCAAAATGGGAAACCAGAGCAAATAAATAAAAGAAATAAAGGGGAATCAACTTTTGAGATGAAGTCGAAGTTTTATTACTCTCGAGAAAATTTAAAAAACTCTTAAATTATATTAAAATTAGAACTCGTAACTTTTAATTTGTAATATTCCCTTTTATAAACATGATTTAAATAGTACAATAAATGGACTCCTATATTATTACGATTTTTTTAATATTAAGTGAAAAGGAGTTATATATTTTTTTCAAACTAAAATAATGCTTTCTAAAAATATTATTCTGCTAATATATATTCATTGTTTCAAAAACTATAACACCCTATCAAATCGCATCAGCAGATCGTTTCAAGCTTGAAACTCTTGAATAACCTCATACAAGCCCGCTGGCAAACCATTCAGAGTTCAAAGCGATTCCCATTAACAGCTCAGCGAAATGCAAATGAAAGTTCGGCCATCGATTGGCAATGCCAGCCCCTCCGCATCGTCCAATTGCCGTGGAAAACTTTACAGACTCCACCTTGAAAGGGTATTCTGGGCAAAAAGCGAGCGGCATCGAGCAAATTCAGAGGTCAGAGCGAGGCAAAGCGACCAAAAGCATAACAAAACCGTCATGAAACGAGACGAGACGACGACTTCAACCATTCGGACTACACTGCGATGAAATCTGATACCGTCCCTCGCGTCAATAAGAAGCCAATGCGATACATCACAAAAAAACTGTATGCTTCTGTCTCCGCTTAAAAATGTTGAATGCAAATTTGAATATTACTTTGCATACAATTTGTATACATTCTGCAGGGCAAAAATCCTATCCATGAACTTCCGAAAATCACATAATTTGTATACGCCAAAGCGAAAATATTACTTTGCATAAACTACACGGGATTTGACACAAAATGTGTGCTAACATTATAATATATCACCGCATTCAACAAGGTGATGTGAAATATATTTTTTTCTTGACTTTTTCCCCATTAATAATCCAGCGACAAGAATAGAACATAAACAAAACAGCCTCAGATCAAGCATTAAATACGAATAATAATCCCATAATATTTCATTTTAATTTTATGACATCGGGCAAGAGGAAGAATAACCAAGCCGCATTTTATGATTCCAGAAAAAATTCCTACATGTAATTAAGTTCATTTAATATTTTTCATATGGTCCACAACGGCGTATTCGAATCAAGATGAAACTGTGACGTAAAAACTATAAATTTCTCACTAAATTCCACAGCAAAAGGCAGATTTATTTAGCATAGCGCATAATCATTTGACGTCATCGCTATCAAAAATTTACTTGACCATTTACAATCTCACAAGTGCAAACAAATATATGTAATTATGGATCTTTAATAGGAAGAAATAGCTGTAAAATTTGATACTATGTGAATTATATTAGGTGGGTGAATTCAACAAGCATTTACAATGTTTATTAATTATGAATATAGGGGACCTTTGGGGAGCCAATAAAAATGTCAATAGAATTTTCCAATAACAATTACCGAACTTCTATTAAAACCTATTTGAAAATCTACAAAAGAAGTTATCAACTTAAATAAATTTATTTTTTCCATTCATTGAACTATGGAAGATTTATAAGTAATTTCAAGTGAAACAATTTTAAAATTCAATACAAATTGCTTTTCCTATTCTTAAATTTAAGACTTGCTTTAATTAAATTACAATTTGATAACTTAGATAACTTAAAGGATTTTTAAAATATTTAAAGCTATATTATTAAAAGTTATACAATTTTTAAAGAATAGTCGTCATGCTGTTACCCTCTTTTTCGAGCCGTGTACTTTTCGCTTAAAGTTTCGCGAGCCAACTCCGAGTTGCAATGCGCTGAAAAGAGATGACGAGCTTTATGGCAGTAGCGGTGGCTATGGCAACAGAAAGAGCCAAACTGCCCGCACATGAGGTTCGCTCTTAGCCCCGTAAGCCCCCGAAAAACCCTCTCTTAGCCCCGATAGTACCCTTTGTAATCGCTTCGCCCTGCAGTCCCCCTTCCTTGAGCGTACCTTTCAAGTGCGGGCTGCTGATGTTGCTGCTGTGCCGATGTTGCTGCTGCTGCTGTGCTGTTGTTGCTGCTGTGCTGCTGCTGTTGCTGGCTCATCAAAAAGCCAAAAGTTGTTGAACGTGAAATTATTGTACGCGAACACGAGCAAATACCAAGGCAGATGTGTGTGTTCGCAAGTATTTATGCACACAGAGCCAGTCGGGTTTTGCATGTGTTGCCGCTCCAAGATAAACAGCTGAAAAGAGAAAGAAAAAACTAAAGCTAAAGCTACAGCTAAAGCCGAAATGGAAGCATCGCATAGATGCATCAGATTTCGCATTCAAGTGAAATTTATGGCAACAATAAAGCTTAACTTGCGTTCGAGGTAAAAAGATGATGAACTATGCAGAACCGAGCAGAAAAGGAACTGGAAGTTGGCATTCGTCAGCGTTTCATAGATCATTTGCCGTTGCCAACTCACAATCAACTAGCCAACCTACCCACCAACCTCCCAGCCATCCCACTTTTGAGACCCCTTGACTTTATGCGGGAAAAAGTTACTTAGCTGCTATCACAGTTTAGTCATCTACACAAATATGCGATTACCGCACACAGACTGAGATACAGATACATAGACTCAGATACTACAGATATACGCTCGAAAGAATGCCCGAAGGTAATCGTTCAGTTCAGTTAGGCGAGTACTGCTCTCCAAAGCAAATAGAAACTCTCAACAGGAAAACACTAAACAATCAAATGCTTTCCTATTGATACATGAATGTGCTTTTAAGTAGAGGATCACTTAAATAATTTCCCATATGATATCAGCTTATAAACTCATTTTTAAAAACTAAAAAAAAAACATAAATCACATAATTAGGTAAAAAACCAAATCATGTTCACTTTTCTTTTTGATTTTTAATGGTAAATACATTTCTCGGCCAATTATTCATGATATTATGGTGCTATAACAAAAATTTTTAAATATTTAACCGATAAAATATTAAATTATTCAATCTTTTGATGCTTTAATAAAGATTTCAGACATTGTTTCAACTCCAACCAAGTTCTTCGTTTTGTTGACAAGATTTCTTAATTTCGGTGCATTGATGACGGGGAAAGTTCTACCCAAAAATGAAAGTCTGAAGGTGAGAGAGTAAAAAACCAAGTGACAACAGGAAGCTGAGATTAAAAGATCCGACAAAATCCGACCCAAATAAGATAAGATCTGTTTGGTGAAGCCAACGAGACGATAATTAAAATTCCTCTAGATACAAACAATATCTGGGCTGATTGTTGTCAGGCCAACTTCTCGGAATATCCCATTCATTTTGCTGGCCATTTATATCCAATTTTCGGACTACTTGTTCGCTCGATTTTCCTTTTATGAACCATTTTTTTGTATTTTTTTGTTTTGGGGTTCATTAATCTGAAATTGTTTATGGCTCCGGTTAGCCAAATAGACGGGGAACTCTCTTCGAGGCGTCAGCACACTCTATAGGTTAGTGAACCTGCAATACTCGTACTCCCGTTCGTATGTGGCTCGTCCAAAGCAAACAAATTCCCAGAAATATTTCTATGGTCGCAAACACTCTGTTTTCACATGTATTTATCGCAGTTGGATGTGTAATCACAAGTGGACTTGTAGGCGAACTCAGTCGAGAGATATGTAGACATGCAACAGGAATCCGGCAGCTCGGGTTTATCGGCTAAATGAAAAACAACACTCCGCAATTAAAGCGTTTTTCCCCCGAATTTTGTCTACCTGGTCTGAGTAATGCAAATTCTGCAGCAGATAAGATAAGGCCCAAATGCTCCCCTTTTTGCACAGACCAACGACAAGCTGCCAGCCGTCTGAAATTTGATGAAAGGACATTCAGTTTCCCCCAGAAATTAAATGGAGCTTTGCTGAATGAAGCTCTGAGCTGGTATCTTTTAAATCTCCTGCCTCGTTTAAAGGAGAGTGGATGGATACGCTTAGGTTTTGATTGAATGCATATGAAAAGCAAATCATCGTCGGACATTCAATGCCAATAGAGCACTGAAATAAATTAGTACGAAGTATTTAATGTATTTTTTCTGCCCATAAATCTAAATCTCTTTTTAAAAAAATGAATTAAAAGAAAAGGAAAACAATTAGTAAAATGAATTATATAAAAAAAAATATTGGTTTTCTTTTTATCGATAAAGGTTAATAAATCTTATATCGACAAATTAAAAAAAAGCCTACAATTCTTCAAGATAAATCTATTATCCCACACTTGATGTAGTATTTTAGTAGTTATCTATTCACATTTAAAGAAATGTTAAAATAATTAATGTTAAAAATAAAATAATAACTGGTTTTTCTGTTTATCAAAAAAGTTAATTAAACTTTTGTCTCCAACTTTTAGATTGTTACTTCAAAAATGCTTACAATTCTTCAACATAAACCCATAATCACACACTTAGATGTTGTATTTTAGTTGTTACAATTTTTCGCCCAGTGAACACACGCAAAATTTGTTCGATTCGGACACGGACGTGGATTCGGACAGGTCTTTTATGGTACCTGGGACAGGGCAGCCCCCCTTTCCAACCCGATTTGCCCCCTCCATCGACAATGTGTGGCCTGTGTGGGTACCTTTATCAGTGCCTTTTCAGTGCCTGGTCCATTCAGCAAAGCCAGAAAACATGCACAAACATTTTTCAGTTGCGTTGCCGGGGAAATGGTGACCCCGACCCTCGCCTGATACCCCCGTACCCGTCCGTAAAAATGAGAGACTGGCACTTGGTCATTAAAACTACTCGCAGAGCCGAAAAAAAGGTTGCTATTTTTAGCAGTGACGAACCGGCAAACCAAAGCAAACCAAACCGATCCGAGAACCCGAAAGAATGAGAGGGGCCTTTCGCATGTAGAGGCACCTTCTTATTAACGCTTCGAGTGTTTACTGCCTTTTTGCTCTGCTTTTTCTCCTTGGCGAATGCAATCAAATTAGAATTCGCATTTCATCAGATGTGAGGAATAACAAATGAATTTTGTAGATCACGGTGAGAAATAAGTGGAGGAATGGGAACGCGATTTGTTTTAATACACGCGCTCAATAAAATTCTAAATGACTACATTTAATAGACTAATCAAATAAATAAATATAAATTCTATAATAATTCTTAGGTGTTCTTTGATATTTTTTTAAATCGGAGTAGATTGGGATGTACATTTTACTTTATTATATAATTTATGCTTAAACTTATTTTTAATTTTAAAAATTTAATTTTCCTTAAATTTTGAATTTATTACACACAAAAAAAAACTTGGTAAATATAATTGTCAAACAATCCCCAACCACAAAAATGGTCAATTCTACCAATCAAGTAGTTACTTTCACAACAACAAATACCCACAATTAGCAAAGACACACACCCAAAGCAAAAACAAAATATACATAACTATTTTTTATAGTTACGTAACTATTCGTATGGTACATTTTACCAATCAAATTTTTTTGAACTTATTTTCAATTTGAATAGATATATTTCTGGAAAAGACTGCGTTCTTATATTTTTCCGTGTTCTCTTTGCAGTTGATTTCGCCGAGAAGATGCCAATTGATTTTGATTTTCGCAAATTATAACGAGACATTTATATGATTTGATAGCTGGCCAGAAATTCGCAAACAATTCCCAGCGGCCAGGCAAGGTCATATCGATTGTCATCAGCTGCTGTCGGCACACCACCCACCTCCCAACCACCCAGCCACCCAACGCCCCCCTGAAAGGCAAACAGAGCGAATATGCCAAGCTTGCAAAAGACAAGAAGGTGCTTGCACCAGATGCTAATAATATATGGACTAATATTTGTTTCCAGTGCAACGACACGTAAGTAAAGTCTTCTGCATGCAAAAATATATATATGTATAGATATAAAGTATGTATATATTTACCCAACCTTAAGAAAAGGGAAACATTTAATTTGCATTTATTTATGTCCATTGTCTGGGGATTTGGACGGCTATTGGTTTAGGACTTTATCAAATTGTATCAGTATCATCAGGTAGTCCAGCATCGCACCTACGATGCAGAAAAGCAAAACATTGTTCAGCTTAAACAGTCCACAGGCGCTGAAGGTAAATATATACTCCACGTTCTTTAAATACAGGCCGTAGTAGTGCATCTGATGGAGAGATAAGGTAATACAAATGCTATTCGTGTTAAGAGTAAAGAAGGATATATGATTTGCACACAAGTGAAAGCCTAGTCTAGCTTCATTTTACTTGATTTTATTTAATAAGGTTACTTGAAAGCTCTTTAAGATTGTTAATAATACTTCATAAATATGTAGGTAATCAAAACCCTTATTAAGAAAGGCGGTTCTCTTTGATAAATATTTTTTTATAATTATGTTTCATCCAATCAAAGTCAGAAATATATTATAATTCCAATCACTGTTGGTAACTATTTTATGATGTGCGATTTACAATCGGCACCTGCTGAATAGAAATGATGGTTATTAATTCCAATTCCATTTTTTCCTTACGATCAACTCATAAGCTTATTAACACTTTTTATATGCATATGAAACTATTATAAGAAATAAAATAGGCTTTGATGTGGCCTATGATTTTATTTCGTCTTTTAAAATATATTTATTTCTTACACCCAAACAAAATCGATATGAAACGTAGATCGATTTTACATTATGTAATATCCATTTTAACTTGATATGCGGCCCCGTAAATTCGATATGCTCGAAATGAGCATTTCATGTTAAAACGATATGCGTATCCAGAAATTTACATGCGACATGCTTTTTTTTGTGTGTATAAACTATTCCTTAATTTTAAGAACTAAAACTTACCGTATGTCTGAATTGCTTCACAGTGATTCTCGACGGAAAGGTTAGACCCTCGCATCTTAAAGTCTCTCTGGTGCGGTTAAATCTCCTCTCCGAATAGTAAGTGGGTAGAATTACCAGCAGAAGATTGCTGAAGAGCCCCAGCATAAAGGCAATGGCAAAGTAGTTCAACGGGAAGGGTTTGCCGTGCTTGCGCAAGATAAACTTGCTGTACTTCATGAAGTATGTGAAGAACAGGTGAATCGTACACTCCAGGGGCACATATCCCACAAAGCAGACGGCCTGAACGCCGAACAGGGAGCAGATGCATCGATGGAGCTTCAGCAATTGCTGATGAACATTCAGTAATCTCCACAGTTCGAGGGCCAACCACTTTTGTTGTTTCCCGTACAGCTGCTGGCGGTTCGGCCAGAATCCCCACATTAGAGAATTTTCCAGAATTTTCCCAGCATCCGCGAGAATCCTGGACAGCAGAAGATTCGAGTGCAGAACGAGGTGGCCAAGAAAAAGTAAGGCCAATGTATATATCCCCAGGGAAAGCTGCAGGATGAGTTGACAGGTGTAGACGAATACCAAAGAGCAGGCGTATATGAAGTTCCTTCGCACCTCGGGATCGTCCTTTAGCACCTGAATGGGCTGCGCCGACGAGAGGATGAGGGAGCAGAGTAGCACCAGCACCTCCACCAGGTGTCTCCTGGTGGCCAGGCAATCCAGCGAATCTCTGAGCTGCCGCGTGTACATCAGTTTTCTCAACTGCCTGCGGCACCTGAGCAATCGATTCAGACATCCAATGATCTCCGCCTGCTTCGAGCAGTGTATCCACAGGGTGGCAAAGGCCCAGATGAGCAGCAGCACATATCGATTGAAGCCAATCAGTATCAGAATTTGATTTTGTCTCAGAAAGACCATCCGTTGGTAAATGCACCAGAAGGCGTAGGGCGAGAAACAGCCCACAAGGATCAGCATCAGCCAGCCGTGGATGCGAAAGTAGAGGCTCTGTCTGACCCTCTCGATGCCCCGGGGACTCCGGTTGGCGGTGGCCAACAGGCCAAACACCCTGGTCAGACTGTACAGTAGGAACAGGGCCGACATGCCCAGGAGGAGCAGCCAGCGCGGCATCGATGTGATTTGGATGGAATCGAAACTGCTAGTGGGTCAGCCAGAGGCACTGACATAATCGAATCACAGCCACAGGCGGCACTCAAGGCAGTACACTTAAAGAAAAGGGTTTAACACTTTACCAAGGGTTGTTTCATCAAAAAGAGGAGAAGACTTTAAGAAACTATTTGTATTTGGCTAACTTTAATATATATGCAGACTAGTTCTGTCATTTTAGAAACACTTTACTATTTAATAAAAATAAATAAAATCTTTAAAAAAAATTCGAAATATTTTTTTTCAATTCCTTGATCAAAAAATAACTTACAAATTAAAGGTCTCTTTTTTAACATAAATATAAATACCTCAAAAAATGTTCTTTTTAAATTTAAATTTATAAATTACATTTAAATTATTATATTTATTCATCAAAAAATTTCTTAACCTAAATGTAAATTTTGTTGATTATAAACATTTTCAATATGTTGATAATAAATATTATATTTTGTTTTGTATCTGAATTTTAAACAGCAATAAAAAGACAGAAGGATTTCTTCCATGTAAAACTAAAAGGACAAACAGACAAAAAGCTTTAAAAAAAAGAGTTCCTATTCACAAGAACATGTTATAACATCCGAATTAACTTGTAATTTTGTTGTAAAACAAATCGTTTATACAAATAACCAAATAATAGACTACAATTTTGGGATACAAAAAATTCATAATTTTCCTAGCAAGTTAATTTGCTTTTGTGACGAAAATGCTTGCCACAATAGATTACTTGAAATTCCAAGAAAATCCCAACCGACCCGTAAGCTTTGTGTGTGAAAGAAATACCATTCAAAAACGATTTCCATTCATGAAAAATATTTTCCGAGTGTGGTTACGCCGGCTATTAGCCTGATTGAATTTCGTTTAGCCAAGGCGTTCACTCAGCCAGATAATCTGGCCAGATAACACACTCAGTGAGCAGCCCAAAAGTGCCACAACAAAAGGGTTTCGCCGATGGATAGATGGATGAATGTATAGCTGGATGGATGGATGGAAGGCTGATTGGCTAACAAGACAGGAGAAAATCACATTGGCCGAGATACTTGGATGGAAATTAGGTAAAATCGGGGAGCTTATGCTCTGTGGCTTACTTTGCATCCAACGGATTCCGAATGTATCTCACAGATGCCTGGCCCCGAAATCACTCAATTTGCAAGTGGCTTCAGGTGTTTGCATCACCCAAATCCCGGTTCTCACCTGTGAATGGGATTGCGCTGGGGATTGGGCTAAACTGGATTTCCAATCAGTGCCGAACGTAGATAAAACTAACAATTTAAATTCCTGAAACAGTTTGGCCCACTCGACTGAAGAGATTCCGTGTTCTTGGTATCTTCGCCTTTGTATCTGTATCTGCAGGCCACAAAAGTCAGGACGTTGTCGCTGGATTATTAAAAAAGTTTTTGCTTTTAAAGAGCTTTTTTTTTGTTTTTTCCCCTCTTGTCATTTTTTTTTTTTTGCATTCATGCTACATAAAATGCAAAACACTCGAGTGTCTATATGTGTGTGTGAGTGTGCGAGTTCGTACTTTCATCCTTTATGAAAACTTTCCACGGCTGTTTATAAGTTTCTCACCGAAGAGCCAAAGTGGCAGCAAAAGTGGGGGGAAAATATACAAAAAAAAATAGCCAACCATGTATCCACAAGTCTGTGTATGCGCTTTTGTCCTCCTCCTCGGATCTTGTATCTCGGTTCTTGTACTCCAGCCCCCTGGTTTCAGATATTCTATAGCTTCTGGTTCTGTCGCCCGACTCCGACTTTATCTGAATAGGCAGCCAAGTGTGCGGTTCGGTTTTTATCTAGGTTAGGTGGCTGGCTAGTCGGACAGCTCGCTGCAAATTGCAATGAAATATCCTCGTCTGACGGCTAATTCGTTCACATTTTTTTCGACTACTCTATAGCAGGAAGGTTATATTTTTCTCTCTGGCAGTTTGAAAGTCGGGTTTCCTCTAACAATATTGTGTAATACAAAAATTATACAACACATTTCGTTATTTTCTATAAAAAATCGTATTATAATAAGAATATAAGAAAATAACAAACCACGAGCAAGGAACACAATTATTATTCTTTGAAAAATACCAAAAAAAAATAAAAACTTCGATAAATAAGCAAATAAAACATTTTTGACATATTTTATTTTTTCATCACTCAAATTTTTGTTTTTTCAATTCTAGTTTCCCAAGAAGTACAAGTGACGTTTTCTTAAAAATCCTGTTCAAAAGGATTTAAGTTTGTTTTCTAGCTGTGAATAATTTTTTAAAACGTTTTAAATTTTAAACCTAAGATTTGAAGTTTTTGTTGAATAATTTATTTTTTTTAAACAAGTATTTAAACATTAAAAAATATGTTTAAATTACATTAAATTGATATCATTCTAAATTGGAAATAAAATCGGTAGTTAAACCAAAAAAGAGCATGAGACCTCCGGCTAAACCCGACTATTTACACATTTCTGTACCGAAATCAAGTTGAGCAGCATTTAAATTGTTTATATATTTTTTGGACATGCCTCGTTTAAATCTAACCTCCCGCCGCCAAACTTCAAAGTCGAACTGCGGATACGAGGGCGGCTGACAACTGTCCCAGCTGTCCCACTGATAACACGACAGCGTCAGCGAACAAATGCGAAAAACAACGAACAAGTAAAACTTTAATTAAATAAAGTGTAAGAAGTTTGTTGAGCTCCTTCAAAGCAGCCGCCAAACCCACCGACCCACCGAAAATCCAGCGACCCACCAAACAATCTCCAGTCCCCCACACAAAAAACATTCTGCTGCTCCCCCGACATCAAAGTGCACAGGCCCAAAGAAAACCGAAAAAGTTTAGTTTTTAATATTCGACAGGCTGCGGAGGTTCTTATGCTTAAATCAAGTAGATTTTTCCAGCCAGATATTTACTTTTGTCCCCGGCCAGAACTTGATTGTTTACCCGGAAAAAGGAAAAAGCGAGGGCCGAAAAGTCAAAGGGCATGGAACACAGAAAGAGAGGAAAATTCCCATTATATGGACGAGTGAAAATGACAAATTAACTTGAACAATGAGAAGCGTATACGTTTCGAAGAAAGGCGAAAAACTCCATAAAAAGGAACCTGCGCCAAAGCAAAAAAGGAAAGGAAAACGAGAAAAGTGCCAGAATGAATTTAGTCTCAGGTATAGAATATATAAAATTAATGGAAGGCAAACACACACACACAGTCGACAATCAATAGCAAGTGGGGCCAAACTTTAATTGGTTTAATTTTATTCCATTACTTCGCCACTCGACGGGGTCCCACTGTCCCACAGGCTAATGAATCACTTACCTAGATAAGCAACGGACATTCGATCCGATAAGTTGACCTTAATGCATTCAGTTGTATTCTGCTGACCCTGTAAATTAAGGGGGTATAATTAAGGCAAAGATATGGCCGAACTTGTGAAAAATATGCTGCGAGGTGAGGGGATAATAAATCGAATGTAGTTTCCATTTTTTAAGATAGAAAATTAAAATAAGTAAAAGTTAACACAAGAAAATGCCAAGAATTTGGGAGAGGGGGTTTGGAATGAATGTGAAATATGATTTTCTATTTGCTTTTTATGTAAATTAGTCCTTTTCGCCTTTCTAATGTTTTGAAGTGATTAGTGAAATTTATACTATAAATTTTATAGTAAAACATAATACATTTGGATACATTTTTAATGGAAAATATCCCTTTAAATTTTAAACATTTAAATATTCAATATAAATAATATTTAAACTTTAAAAATTATTTAATATAACATACTTTACGCCTCTCTAATGTTTTTTAATTAATAATGAAATTTATAGAATGGATATTTTCCCTTTAAATATATTAAAAAATATTTGGTATAGTATATTTTTCGCTTTTTTTAAAGTGATTAATAAAATTGATCATACAAATATTTCTATATTTTTTACATTTTTAATAACAAGTATACGACTCACTATTATTTTTAAGAGATTAAGAAATTTTATAGTATGGCTACATTACCTTTAAAATTTTTGGTTTAATATACTTTTTGCTTTTCTAATGTTTCAAAGTGATTAATAAAACGTATCATAAATATATTTCAATATTTATTACATTTTTAATATCAAGTATACGCCTTGAAGTCCTTCATTGGGTTTTTCCCCTTAAAGATTTATAGTTTTCTCGAACATTAAAAGCCCGCTTACCACCCCCACCAACATCATTGTTATTTTCTAGTCGTGGAAACTTAAATCCCGCACTTTGCCATAAATAAGGCAGCACTACTTTTGAGGTGACCTCCATTAGCCCGCCGCCCGCCCTGCGCCCCCCTTTTCGCCCCCCTCCCACTTAAGTACACCTAAGCTGCACAACTGAGACCCTCATGTTTTATTGACCACCACTAACGGCTGAAATTTCCCCACCATAATTTCGTTACAGTTGACCAGGAGCCTTTGCCGCTGCCCGATTTGTGTGAGTCGATTAAATGCCCGCCGGATGGCGAAATGCAATGCCCGGCGGACAGTTCCATACGCCAGAATCTACTTGCGGTGGACCTGATTAAGTCGAATGCGGTGGAGCTACCGGGTGATATTTCGTCGGGAGACTCGATGATATCCTCGGTGGCCTACAACAGCAGTCTGATCTCCGATGAGGATTATGTGCGGTGCTGTGTGAACCGGAAGTGCGTGTGCAAGACCTGCTATATTCCGGACTGCGACACGGATGCGGATTCGGATGAGCTGGTGGTGGTGGAGCTGGTGGCGGAGAAGATTCAGACGCCCGGCGAATGTTGCGGCACCTACGACTGCCGCACGGAGCCCAATTGCACGGTGGTGCGGAACACGGAGTACCACTGGCTGAAGCAGTGCCAGCGCTGCAGGTGCGAGTCGGGGCTGAAGATCTGCCACAAGGACTGCGACGACAGGGCCGAGGGTGTGTGCCAGTCGAAGGGGATGTTTTACAAGGACGGCGAGACGTGGACGGAGAACTGCCAGACGTGCGAGTGCGAGAAGGGGGAGCCCAAGTGCACGATGTCCTTTTGCGGCAACCTCAACTGTCCCAGCGAGCGGCAGGTGATGCTGAAGGACACCTGTTGTCCGGTCTGCTGGCCCAAGTGTGCCCCGATGCCGAACGAGGCCTACGGGGATTATGTCGATGAGTCCGAGGCAGTAGACACAGAAACGGAAACCGAAACTGAACCTGAAACAGAACCAGAAACAGAAGAGGAAGTGGAAGATCCTTTGCCACCACTGTTGCCCGATCCACTGACCACACAGCAAAGTGCCGAGTTGATAGCCTCCAGCACCTCAACCACTGCTGCACCACCAGTGGCCGTCGCCACCACCAACGTTTGCAACAATGCCTTCGACCAACCGAACGTCGTGGAGGTGCTCAATCAATCCAACTATTTTTCCTACTGGCTGCTGGCCTACGCGGTTCTCGCCTCCATTGCCATCGTGGTCATGGGCTTCTATATTTACCTGCAGCGCGCCAAGAAACGTTCCTACGATCCGGTCTCCATTCTGGACCACAGCATCTAAGCAAGAGATCTTTCGAAATACTACTAACAATACAGCTAAAAAGAAAAGTAATCTAGATCTAAGTATTCCGTTCCGCCGTTTTCCAACTAGAATGTTGTTTGCTTTTCGAGTGTGGCCAGAGCGTTGAACTAAAGTGTTATCGATGCCTGAAAGCCTGGCCTGGTCACTCTAACATTAATCCGTTTAATCGCTTAGATAGGAATACCAAATACCTTAGCCTTTCTAATGCCTTCGCCTTTGTTTGTTTGGTATTGATCTCATTTTAACTTTTCACTTTTCACTTGCAACACAAAAAAAATACAAAAAACGAATGAAAACCACACGAGAATATAAGCAACGAACTTCCGCAGCAACAAAATCAAAGTATTCTTATGAAATTACGCAAAAATATTTAAATACAAACGAAACAAGAGTTACTATTACTAAACAAACGCAAATGATGTATGTACATACTTAACACTTTCCCCTTCCACGGGAAGTCCACTTTTTTGTAAACTTAAACCTTGATTTAAGAGAAATATAATACCAAATCATATTTAGGAGCGAGTAAGAAAATAAATCGAAACCACTCGAGACACGTCTTAGTTTTTAGTTTTAGCTCCTAGTTTAGGAAGTATGTGATATATATGCTAATTAGCCTATGTAAATTGTCAACCCAGGCACGCTGCTGTTTAAATAAAAAATATGGAAAACAGTATTTGCAACACAAGACCCGAAAGCATCGCAATCGCAGACGGAGGTTCAACTTTAGCTAATGTCATAACGTTGCCACATAAATGTATACTATAAAATCTTTATTTAAATTAATGTTTAAAAATAAACCAAAATTGGTATGCAAGGCGATGAAACCAATTAAATCGAATGTTGTTTATTATGATTGGGATTACAATATATGGTTTAGAATACAAATTTTCTACCCACCTTAAAGTGTTAAAAATCTTAGATTTAAATGTTTAGCTGTCAACTTATCGGCCCATGGAAATGCTTTACTTTTAAACGGTAATCAAAATCATGCCCTGAAAGTTTTGTACACATTTTAAATTTGACCTTCGGAGCCGAAGGAAGACAGAGTGGAAAAAGGTTGGTCCTTGGCAAATTGTATGCTAAGCATAATGTCAGGCCATGATATGATTTATAATACGTAATAAGTTCCAGCGCAACTTGAAGTGGGTAACACATAAAATACATAAAGGAATGGGCCAGAGAGGGGGTAAGTCTTTGGGGACCCTGGAAAAAATACGAATATGCATGGGAATTGGGTCTTTGGCGGCGCCTTGTTGAGCCTTCCCGTTCGCCTTTCACGTTACGTGGGCGACCCACTTCGCACAAATGGGAGCCCCACAATGTCATACATTTTGTTTAGATTGTTATCAAATGCTAAAATACCATGAATAAGGTATATAAGCAGGAATACACTCGGAGAAAAAGTTATGTTTTATTGGAATACAATAGAACTGCTTAAAATAATATTATTTATTTATTTTAAATTTTCTTAAACGAAACAATATTTTTTAAAAATTTTAGCTCTAAAGAAATACTGTTAGGAAATAAAAGTTAATTGATTTTTTTATGTATCCTTAATTTTCCCAGTGCACCAATGCGTATGTTTCGGCATTCTATATGAGTACGTAGTTGAGTGGGTGGCGTAGTGATTTACAGAGCCATACACCTAATAAAAATGCCACTCGAAGAGGCATAGTGGGGTATTGCATGTTGCTTCGATTCATCTGAAAGCACGACAAAATAATGACGCCCCTGGAAACACGTGTAACCCCCAACAGCAACAACAACAACAACAACAACCACTGCAATCGTCAAACGTTTTGTAAGGATAACCGGCGGGACAAAGGGCTTTAGGAATCGGGGAGTCGTGGGGAAAAAATATATAACAAAGGCCCAACACAATAGACTTCAAGAGTTTGGATGACACTTTGAGTCATTTTGTTGTTGATGCTGTAAAAACACGAAAGCAAGACCCAGAGAGAGAGATATGGGATGGTAGATTTATTGAGGCTCGGCAGGAAGCATCTGGCAAAGGCAGAGAAGCATCTGGTGATCTGAAGGACAAGCGCCCACTACACAGATTTGCTTTTGAGCCACACACAAAAACGCAGCGAAGAACGAAGAAATATAGAAAGTATAAAGTGGGTGAAAAAAGTATACTGTTGAAATTTATATCTCGGCAGCACCATTCAACAGACCAATAATCGAGGAGCAGAGGAGAGCTGTGTTAACCCACCGAGAACTTGGAAAAAAATAAGATATATTTACACAATTTAATAGGTTTTCTACAAAATAAACAACTTGTGTTAGAAAAAATTCAAGATCATGTTCTCTAAATGGCTTTAAAAATAAACAAAATTTGAGATATGATAGAAAAATGTATTTCCAGTAATGCGATAAACAAAAGCATTATTATAACATTCAAAAATAAAACAAGAGAGAACGCAATAGTCGGGTGGGTGTCCCGACTATCTCATACCCGTCACTCAGCTAAAGTGAGTGCGAAAGAGATGGAGATATAAAACTTTGATCGGGTATAACTTTTTAACGAATGGTCCGATTTGAAAAATTTCGCCTACATTTTAATAGGTATAACTAAACACAAAAAATTGCATTTATACTTCTCCGAAATCTTTAAAAATGTGGGCGCCAGACACATGCCAGATAATGCACCAAAAGCAATTCTACATTTCATTTAATAATAGCTTAAATTAATTTTTAGCCATAACTGGACGATATCTCGCCCACCAGTAATCAATCGGTTAAGATGAGAAGGGTAGACAGTGAAAAGCATCGGAGCAATCAAATCCATGTCTCGTGAAGTGAATGGCCATTGGCAAACATTGCACAAAAAATACACAAAACCGACGAAGAATAGAGAGAGAGAGGAAAACCGAAAGGAGATTGGAAAGTGCAGACAACAAAGCCAGGCAACAGGAGAAAAAGTTGAAAGAAAATGGGAAAATATTTTCAGCAGTCAAAGGGCAATGGAAAAACTATCAAGAGAAACAAGCGATATCGAGCAAACAATGAAAAGTGCTATTGTTTCCTCGAACGTTTTAATTGATCCTTAACAAACTGAAAATAGTAAAGGTAAAAGTGAATTGAAGCCATCGAGGGCAATAAGAGTTCGTCGAATGAAAATTATTATGGTTAATTATATACCAAACCAATAAAATAATATTGTAGATTTGGTTTATGTGGTATCAGAATTTGGAATACATATTTCACCTATTAAATCCCCTGACCAAAAACAAGCAACACCTCAAAATACCAACCGTTTGCAAATATTGCCAAATATCGACTGAACATTAAAGTGAACCGTTCTGCATTCCGAACAGGAAACGGAAAGCTCTCGATTTGAATCCATGTTTAATGGAAGTGCCATCAATCCAGATCAAAACTGGCCGACATTAGAGAGAGACACACAGAGAAATGGAGATAGAGATGGGTGTAGATGGGTAGATGGCAGCAGGACTTGTCACATGCCATAAATGCAAATGATTTATCGAAAAAGCCAACCGAAAGCCAATAAAATCATCAAAGACGCCTTACCGTTGAAAGCCGCAAATGAGTCTGGGCAGGAATCTATTTCAATGCATATATGTAGACTGTACATCCTATAGATGTACTTACTTAGTGATGGATGTTTCGGAAACCTCAATCCATATATCAAAAGCACATTAGCCCGAATTTGAATTGCCAATTGGTATTTACATGGCCAGCTGTACATACAGATGACAAAACCCCAAGCACATGTCAGAATTAAATAATGTACCGCACGATTGCTGACTCGTCCTGCATTTTCCATGGCCCTCCGCCCGATTTTCCGCCCACTTTTCCAACCCACCCCCCCACACACTTGTAGACACGGCATTGGCATTGGCTTTTATTTGAATTCGGTGCGTGCGGCTGTCACTTGTCTGTTGTCTGTTACATTCGCCATGTAAACACAACCGCAGGCAATTTTGGCAATTTGCGTCAACAGGCGAAACACGGAACCAAAACCTCACCCAACAACAATAAAGCGAGCTCAACCTATGCAGTGGAAGAAATGTCAAAAAAGATTATCATTTTTCATTAGATAAAAATAATTATTGGACCTATCCCTTAAAATAGGAAAAAAATTAATGGGATATTTTAGACTTTAAAAATTAAAGAACAATTTATTTGTACACATTATAATGTACACATTATATAGGAGTGTGTCTTTGCTAATTGTGTGTATTTGTTGTTGTGAAAGTAACTTACTTAGTAGAATTGACAATTTTTTGTGGTTGGGGACTGTTTCACAATTATAACAGTTGATTATACCAAGTTTTTTTTTGTGTGTATAGCCGACTAAATATATTTATTGGAATATGTCAAAATGTCATCTCTACCAATAATTGTATATGTTAAGACTAAAAACTTGAAGAACAATTTATTTGCAATTTATTCTTCTTTGAACCTACTAAAAACTGAATAAATATATTTATTGGAATATTTTTAAATCTTATCTTTACCAACTATTTTTTTTGGAATACTAGTAACTTAATGTAAATTAATTAAATTTCTGTTGATATTCTAATTTTCTAATAGTTTGTCAGAAATGTATTGAAAATTCTAGCTTTTTGGGGATATTTTTTGTCCGTGCATCAGCAGACCCCAAAAAACCCGAAAACAAAACTGGCGGCCAAGAGACAAACGTCTCGCCTTGGCTTAAGCCGAGAGGTAAATATAAGCCATGGGGGCATTTGCCTAGACGGGCCAGATAAAGGGAAAAATAATGTGGAAAGGGAAAGGGGAAGGGCAAAGAGCGGGCTATGTAAAGTCGCCTGCACCCATGAAAATTGTTTGCTTTTGTGCCGAGCAGCCAGCACACAACAGGCAAAATACAAAAAAAAAGAAGAAATAAAACCAGAGAAGAACAAAAGCGAGACAAAAATTACAAAATACTGAAACAAACACAGGATGGAGAGGCTGGCGAAATAACAGGTGAGTGGCGGAAATACCCTATAGATATTTAAATAAAATATATTGGGCAAAGGAAATCAGAAAAGCACAGAGTGCTCCGTTTACTTTACTAACAAGAAAATAATTCATTTAAATTAATTTAAATTATAAATATTTTCATTTGCATTTCTTTTTAAATTTATTAAAGGAATATTACCCCGTATATAATATATGCATATTAAATTGACATCCCTTGGGTTAGATAATAAAATTTATAGGTAATATCTATAAGGTATCTATATTTATATATTTTATACTGAATTAAAAATCCAGTTATTTGCATTCCCTTTTTTTTAATTTATAAATAAATCAATAATAAAATCAAAAAATTAATATTTTTAATGAAATTTATCAGATAATTGCACTGTACATTTAATTCCATTTAATTGAAATGTTGTAATAACGTTCTGACAATATTTCTCATGTTACATGTTGCACTCGCCCTATTCCCTTGAGCATATTGATCCCACGTCCTGTTTTACAGGGTGCATAAGCGAAAAACACAATAAATGGCACAGATACAAAAAATTTGCCATCTCAAACATAAACACTCACACAGTGTCACGTAGACCAACACAGTGACAGGCACGCGGGCACACAAATGTATACATACATATATAGAGACATGCAGTAATTTTATATTATGTACCAACCATATATAAATATTTGTGCAAGGTAAGCGGAATATTTTATATTTGCCGAAGCTTCGCGTCGTACCAAAGCGAAAACGAAACGAAACGAAAATCCGCCACATTACGTATACGTACGTATACGTAACCTATCGAGGATGCTTGATGCTGGATGGGGAGTTGGATTCGGATTCGGTTTCGGAATGGGCAGAAACCTTAAAATCGGATGGCGTAAGCATCTGCATGCACCGCGGAAATAAATCAAGAAATAACATTTACACGTTCGTTTTATGTTGTATTTGCCACGTAACAATAAAAGACTCAACCCCCAATCCTCCACTAGACCAATTTTCACCCCTCTCAAAGCACGTAAACACCCACTAGACCACGGCGGGATGGCAGTTCGGGGAGTTCTGGGATTTCGGGGATTTCAGGGAGAGATTGGGGCACAAAAGGATGAGAGGACAGCAGGACGAGAGCCGAAAGCTGCAAAGCCAACCAAGACAATGCCACAAAGGAATTATTTACTACGTGATACAACACCGAAGTCGTTCCCGGATAAATGTGCTCTGGTGCTCAGTTGCCCCGCCGCTGGTTTCTCGGTGATGGCTCCTTTCAAGCCCAGTGATGGTAGCGTGATGATCGCATTTGAAGGCCGGGGACTGGGATTTTTCATAATTTATTTATGCACTTATGCACCCCAGCTGCCGAGGTCTACGGCAGGCTGCAAATTAAAACAAGAGAAAACGCTATAGTCGGGTTGGTGTCCGATATCTAAGGAAAAAAAAAAAAAAAAAAAAAAAAAAAAAAAAAAAAAAAAAACCACCAAAAAAAAAAAAATTATAAAATCGTGTAATTTTGAATTTATTTGGTTGGTTATTTATTACCTATCAGGGAAAAGTCGCTAAGTGCATGCATAATAATTCACTCAATATGTTGGGTAAGCTGTCATTTTAATTAATATTAATATTTCCCTGCACTTTTTTTATTTTTCTTGAAATATGCATTTAATTTAATTTGGAATCGTGTTGCTACATTTATCTTAACAATGTTTATGAAGTTATTGGGATTTGAAAATCTATGTCTATACTCTATATTTCTTATTTAAAAAAAATAAACTTTTTCCCAAGCCAAAATAAAAGCAAATAAAGCACGTCGTTCTTTAATAAATTGTTTATTTACTCAAATCAAGATTCTCTTTCTCTTGGCTATGCAAATATTTTTAACGACACTTTGATTAGTTGAATCATTCGCATTTTATTGCCAACTTTTCGTCAGTATAGTGTGAATTTTATTTAAAAGCACTCTTCAGAGTATTTCTGTGTTTTTGGAGCTTCTCTAAATCAGATTAAAATCGATTTTAAATGGGCTGTCAACTAAATAAAAAGCTTCATTGCTTTGGGTGAATGATTTTGGCTTTAACCCAATTTTAGTTTGTTTTCTTTTTAATAGGAATGTTTTTCCAAAAATTCATCTTCGTAAACAAGGCTTCATTATTGGCTTGACACTTGCATTTAATTGAAAGTTAATTTCGAGCACATTGATTGACGTTCAGAAATATAATTTCATATCAATGAGCCTAAAGCAATTTGAATTTAATTCAGAACGTGCTTCTTCTTAATATTTGATGTACTTATTGGATGTTTTAATTAAAATAGTGTTTTAAATATTTTTCGTGATGATGTATTTATCATTAATAAAACAACTACCTATTTTATTTTTCATATTATATTTTAATAACCTGATTAAACGTTTTGGCACAAGGTGCTAAACTTAAACACTTTTCTTCTCAATTGAGACATAACTTACAAAATTTAGCAAACTCAATTAGTACTTTATGAAGTCGCTGCCATCTGCCATTAACTCAAACTTCAGGGGGCTTTAGCCATTATGCCTGCAATCACGCTGCCATCCTTAGCGCGACTTTCGAGTGCTAAAGGGAGTGAAAGTACTATTAATACATAAAGAAAGCATTTCTCAGCCATAAGCACAGAAAGGCCATCGTCACGGCCATCCTCATCCCAATCCTCATGCTCATCGCCATGGCTATAGCTTTGGCTATATAGCCGTGGCTATCTGGCGGATCGGACCGGGGCGAAAGGCACGCGGCGCATTAAGCAAACGACCGCGGCGAACGTTTTTGTTGCCCCGGCCAGCTGCAGAAGCGCAATAATAAAATTTTCCCGCAGCTGGAGTGCGAGGGCGGGAAATTGGCTTTAAGATGAGCTAGCACCAACCAACAACAGCAAAAAAAAAGTTGAGCAAAATCTCCAACGCAGTTGCCATAAGAGAGTGGAAAGCCGGGAAAGCCGGGCAGGCTAATCAGCTGTGCGCACGCTAAGTAAGTTTATTAGACTATTATTTTGAATTGGGTTTCTTCTTCTGCTTCTTCTGGCATTTTTTCGGGCCATTGTCTGTTTGCTGGTCCACTGCATCTGGCCGTAAGCTGAGCTTCTTCCCAACGCCGCCATTGTTTGGCTGCTGCATTGAACAGGAAAATTGCACTTGCAAAAACTAAAGATCGATTAAATTGGAAAAAAATATAATACGTATAAAATAATAAAATTATTTGCAAATAAAATTGTTTAAGGAAAATTTAACTGAAAAAAAATTTGGTTTAACAATCTTCAATAAAGAAAAATTTTCAAAAACTTATAAAATTAAATTCGTAGAACAAAAGATAAAAAAAAAAATAAAATTGTTCATCGTTTAAGAAAATTTAACTGAAAAAAGAAAATTTGATTTAACAATCTTCAATAAAGAAAAATCTTAAAAAAATCATTAAATTAGAAAAAAAAAAATGACATTAAAAATTTAAAGAAAAATTAAATTTTTTAAAAATGTGTGCTAACAAAATTAATCTAACCTTAGGCCACCTACACTTTCAAAAAGACAAAATACAAAATTATTCGATCAGTGTAAAAAAAGAAATGGTAAATGGAATCCTAGATTCTTCGTTCCGAGCTTCCCCAGTGTTGACTAACAAAGCAAAGAAATGCTGAAAGAAGTCGACCCATAAAATATCCGCATATGGCGGAACTGGCGGGTATGCTGAAAAATTTATCACATTTGTGACCTCTTTTGTGGGACAATCCGCAAGAATCGCCAGAAAAACGCACGTATCTAGGCGCCAACATTTACCAAGAAGACCATTGAACTTTGCCAATAAAAAAGCGAACCAAAAATACTTTGCGATCCCACGAAATCGCGAACATATGTCTGCATAAAATGATTTTGGGGATTTTTTTTTGAGATTTCAGGAAAAAATATATATAGCAATTTACCTATCGCACTCTTCAACTAACGAACATAAATAAAGAGAAGCTATGAATTCAAAGGAACAAATATACAACTATTCAACAAGACGCCTTCAATGAATTTCCATGCTTGGACCAATAAACATCAAGTGGTTTTCCAATAGAGATGACGTATGTACATTTTTCTAAGGTAAGGTAAAATATTAAAAAAAAAGAAATAACACTGAATGTTTACAAAACTATTTTCTTTGTATTTTAAAATTTTATAATATATTTTTACAATATATTTTTATAATACACATTTTCAACACAATTACCATTTTGCCAACCATCACTGTGGAAAAGAAATGCTGGGATCCGGTTAACCCATTGAATGCGTTTGTCAACCAAGGCCGTTAAAGGAAATAAACACGAACACTTTTGCCCATATAGACAGCCACTTGTCAGTTCTAATTGACAATAGAAACTGAAACTGAACAGGTCGCAAGAGTTCGAAGGGGTAAACAGGGAAAGAGGGAAAGTGACCGAGTGGGTGGGGCCTTTCACAAATCTTCGCCCGGGGCACGAGGACAAGGCGACCCTTGTTGAAACTCAATCAAACGCCCACGTATTCGGTGAAAAGTTCAAACAATGAAGTTCCTGCCACTTTCGAGAACCGAAAGTGCTGCTGATTCTGATACCAAAGCCCGATGCTGATGCTGATGACGATGCGAATGCTAAAGCTGCCGCCTGGCCCCAGTTAAATAGACAATTTTGCACACAAATCCATTTAATCTAGAGATAAATAACATTTAGGGCCGGGCTAAACAGCCCGCCTGCGCTGAATGTGAGACCTATACCCACACTCAAAAAAATGTAAATTACATAAAAAGTTTTAAAAAAATATTTAGAAGTTTAACATAAAAAATATACTTGATTATGACTTGTTTTTTTGCAGTTTGGATAAAGTGATTAAAAATGTAAACAAAAACATATTTTAGTAACACGAAGAAAAAAATTTTTTTTTTCATAATACTTTCCGTTAAAATTTTTAGGATTTAATACCCTAAACATAAAAAAGTCTTTTAAAATATTTCAATTTTTTAACTCATTTTGAACTCTGTTTTTGAGTTGTCATTTTGGAAAAAGGATTAAAATCTGTAAGCAAAAAAAAAATATGAAAAAACAAATTTGTATTTTAAAATACTTTCCTTTAAAATTTTTAGGATTAAACTTCAACTTAAACAAGTATTTTACTATATTTCAAACATAAATATAGTACTTGAAAGATTAATTTTGGCTTTTATCAAGACTTCCCTTGGCCAAAAACTTTATTGGCCAAATAGAGGATTACTTATTTTTATAGTGCACCCGAAAAGCCCAAAAAGGTCCTTTCGGGGGGCACTTAACGCACCCGGAAAATTCTTACGCAGCAACCTAATGATTCCCCTGCAGATCCTGCGGTCCGCCCACAAAATGGTTGCCAAGGACCTTCGGCTCCATTGCGTTTCCGCTTCCCATTCCTTCCACATCCGCATCCACATCCGCATCCACATCCGAATCCGCTCGCATCGTTACAACCAAAAGAGAAATGCGCAGTTTTAATGCGCACGGTGAATATTTTTTCTAGGAATTTTTGTGTGCGTGAACACGCGAAAATGCGGCTTCGTCGTCGGCCGACAACATTTTCTTTGAATTTTTTTTTCTGTGTGCGCGCAAATAGCTCTGGCATACAGTTAAAAAACATTAAAACATGTGAGTATCCTTGAATGTATATCCTTAAATCTTTATACATATATGCTCACATATACATAATCAGGTTTAAGTAAATACACACAAAAAAAATATTGTCAAAAAAACCCCAACCGTAAAAAATTGTCAATTCTGTCAAGGATATAGGTGTGTGTCTTTGCTAATTGTGTGTATTTGTTGTTGTGAAAGTAACTATTTACTTAGTAGAATTGACTATTTTTTGCAGTTGGGGACTGATTGACAATTATTACAGTTGATTTTACCAAGTTTTTTTTTTTGTGTGTACCTACATACATACAAAAATATTTTACGTTTCCCATCTGAAATTGCGCAGAAATTATGCACATACATTTGCAAATACATAGGGCCCGCCTTTTTTTCTCATTTTCGGCTTCAAACGGTAAAGTTTTCATATACAATTTAAATTTATTCGGTATGATTTTCATCCATTGCTGTTTTTATTCATTTTTGATATGTAAAAAAATATTATAATATGATATGTAATAAAAATATTTTAAACTTCGATTTTAATATAAACTTGTTTATTTTTAATAAAGTAAAATATATGAAGTAAATATGATTAACATCGAACCTAATGTTTTCGACCTTAATTAAAATATTTTTCATAAAATCATGCAAATAAATATTTTCTATTCAAAGTATTATGATTTTGTATTTAATTCAACTACGTTCCATGAATCTTTTTACTACTGCATTTTTTTTTAACAGTGTACACATGATTAAATGTCGTCATTCGTTCTGCTCTCAGACCGCATAAAACGGTAAAGTCTATTTTTTTCCTACTGTTTTCGTCAGCCGTCTTTGCTAGTTTTCAGTGGAAATCGAACAGTGGGCGGGAATGAATAGGTTGAATAAAATTAAAGACAAGGGTTCCTTACCACTGTAATAAAATTAAAGCAATAACAAACAAATTATTCTTTAGATGGCACCATTTTAAATTAACGATAAATAGATAAATACAAATGGTTTGTTAACAGCCTAGTGCATTACATAGTGAAGTGTTTAAAAATTGTATTATTTTGGAAATAGTTGTACTTTTAAAACATATCCTACGCGTCCTACTGTATGACTTTATGGAAGACGTAGACAGAGATGGAGAATTGCTGGCGAGCTGAGAGAGAGAGAAAATATATGCATATATTTGTGGGAGAGGGGACACACGCATACTCGCGCTTAAAAATACATATGTACATATACTTGTAAATATTTCTTGATTCACACTGTTAGCGAGCAGAGAAAGAGGAGATCATCGACTGCGACACGCTGAGCAATTTTTTTTTGAATGGCGCGTGAATGTACACTGATAAAAAAACGTAGTAAGGCCAAAGATTTCATATATAATTTAAATTTTGTTGGTATGATTCAACATGCGTATATTTTTAATATGAAAATATTACATATACAATAGAATAAATATTTTAAACTAGATTTTAATATAAAATTATTTTTTTAATGAAGTAAAACATGAAGTAAATATGATTAACATCGAACCCAATGTTTTCGACCTTAATTAAAATATTTTTCATTAAATCATGCAAATAAATATTTTCTATATTAAATATTATGATTTTGTATTTCATTCAAATACGTTCCATGAATCTTTTTACTACTGCATTTTTTTTAACAATGTACACATGATTAAAAGTCGTCATTCGATCTGCTCTCAGAGCGCATAAAACGGTAAAGTCTATTTTTTTCCTACTGTTTTTGTCAGCCGTCTTTGCTAGTTTTCAGTGGAAATCGAACAGTGGGCGGGAATGAATAGGTTGAATAAAATAAAAGACAAGGGTTCCTTACCACTGTAATAAAATTAAAGCAATAACAAACAAATTATTCTTTAGATGGCACCATTTTAAATTAACGATAAATAGATAAATACAAATGGTTTGTTAACAACCTTGTGCATTATTTTTTATTATTTTGGAAATAGTTGTACTTTTAAAACATATCCTACGCGTCCTACTGTATGACTTTATGGAAGACGTAGACAGAGATGGAGAATTGCTGGCGAGCTGAGAGAGAGAGAGAAAATATATGCATATATTTGTGGGAGAGGGGACACACGCATACTCGCGCTTAAAAATACATATGTACATATACTTGTAAATATTTCTTGATTCACACTGTTAGCGAGCAGAGAAAGAGGAGATCATCGACTGCGACACGCTGAGCAATTTTTTTTTTGGATGGCGCGTGAATGTACACTGATAAAAAAACGTAGTAAGGCCAAAGATTTCATATATAATTTAAATTTTGTTGGTATGATTTTCAAACATTGCTGTTTATTATTTTTTTAATATGAAAATATTACACTTAACATTTATAGTAAATATATATATTTTAAACTTAGATTTTAATATAAAATTATTTTTTTAATGAAGTAAAACATGAAGTAAATATGATTAACATCGAACCTAATGTTTTCGACCTTAATTAAAATATTTTTCATTAAATCATGCAAATAAATATTTTCTATATTAAATATTACGATTTTGTATTTAATTCAAATACGTTCCATGAATCTTTTTACTACTGCATTTTTTTTAACAATGTACACATGATTAAAAGTCGTCATTCGATCTGCTCTCAGAGCGCTTAAAACGGTAAAGTCTATTTTTATACTCGTTACTCGTAGAGTAAAAGGGTATATTGTATTCGTGCAAAAGTATGTAACAGCTAGAAGGAAGCTTTTCCGACCCTATAAAGTATATAAAGTATATCTTGATCAGGATCACTAGCCGAGTCGATCTAGCCATGTCCGTCTGTCCGTCCGGATGAACGCTGAGATCTCGGAAACTACAAAAGCTAGAATATTGGGATTACCAACACATATTCTTGGGCTTCCTACGCAGCGCAAGTTTATTTCAGGCGACCGCCACGCCCCCTCTAACGCCCACAATAGCCCATAGTCGCCCACAAACCATACTAAAATGTGCCTGGCGCCCACATTTTCAAATATTTCTGATAAGTATAAATGCAATTTTGTTGCGTTTAGTTATACCTATCGAAATGCAGAAGAAATTTTTTAAATCGGACCATTCGTTAAAAAGTTATTGCTGATCAAAGTTTATATCTCCCTCGCACTCCCTTTAGCTGAGTTACAACCTTTAGTCGGGACACCAACCCGACTAGAGTGCTCGCACTCCCTTTAGCCGAGTGACGGGTATTAGATAGTCGGGACACCAACCCGACTATAGCGTTCTCTCTTGTTTTCCTACTGTTTTTGTCAGCCGTCTTTGCTAGTTTTCAGTGGAAATCGAACAGTGGGCGGGAATGAATAGGTTGAATAAAATAAAAGACAAGGGTTCCTTACCACTGTAATAAAATTAAAGCAATAACAAACAAATTATTTTTTAGACGGCACAATTTTAAGTTAACGATAAACAGATAAATACAAATGGTTTGTTAACAGCCTAGTGCATTATATAGTGAAAGACCCACCTTTATTTTATCGCTGGCCTTTGTTTTGCTCTCAGAGCGCATCAAACGGTAAAGTGTTTTTATTCTTTTCCGACCGTTTTTGTCAGAAGACTGCGGTTATGAGTGGGAATCTGACAGTGGGGCGGCCATGAATAGCGTGACTGTAATAAAGTAAAAGGGACAACAAATAAATTATTTTTTAATTTAACGATATCTTTTTCCACATTTTCAAAAATATTTACATTTGTTGTAAAATATATATATTTTTTTAAAATATGTACCTGTATAATTGAAAATGGTCTAAGTCCGAATTATTTGTCTAAAGAGATTAGAGCATTATTTCACAATGTAGGTGTTTAAAAATTGTATAATTGCGAATATTGTTTTACGCCTAAAACTTTGCCTATGCGTCCCACTGTACGAGTCGTAGGGAGAGGTGGAGAAAAAGGGGTCGGAAACATCGATGAAAACATCGATTGAAACACCGATACTGCGGTGCCGTTCGTGACTAACCTGAGACAACAACCCAACCAATAAAAATGAGAAAAAATACCAAAAGAAAAACTTGGTTTTTTTACGCGCCAGAGCCATATTACACGATCAAAAGCCCACACATTCCATAAGGCCCTCTATTTGGCTCCTTTTCGCGCTTCATTCGGCTTCTAAAAGCGCAGCAAACGGTACTTCTTTTTATTTCGCGAGTTTTAATTGTAAATTGTAATTGTGGTGAGCGGTTCTTTCTCGGGTTTTTAATAAATTTGTTATTTTCTTTTGTGTTTTAAAAAAATATTAAATTTGTATAATTATAAAGACAAAATTACAACCAAAAGAGAAATGCGCAGTTTTAATGCGCACGGTGAATATTTTTTCTAGGAATTTTTGTGTGCGTGAACACGCGAAAATGCGGCTTCGTCGTCGGCCGACAACATTTTCTTTGAATTTTTTTTTCTGTGTGCGCGCAAATAGCTCTGGCATACAGTTAAAAAACATTAAAACATGTGAGTATCCTTGAATGTATATCCTTAAATCTTTATACATATATGCTCACATATACATAATCAGGTTTAAGTAAATACACACAAAAAAAATATTGTCCAAAAAAACCCCAACCGTAAAAAATTGTCAATTCTGTCAAGGATATAGGTGTGTGTCTTTGCTAATTGTGTGTATTTGTTGTTGTGAAAGTAACTATTTACTTAGTAGAATTGACTATTTTTTGCAGTTGGGGACTGATTGACAATTATTACAGTTGATTTTACCAAGTTTTTTTTTGTGTGTACCTACATACATACAAAAATATTTTACGTTTCCCATCTGAAATTGCGCAGAAATTATGCACATACATTTGCAAATACATAGGGCCCGCCTTTTTTTTCTCATTTTCGGCTTCAAACGGTAAAGTTTTCATATACAATTTAAATTTATTCGGTATGATTTTCATCCATTGCTGTTTTTATTCATTTTTGATATGAAAATATTACATTTAACAAATAAAAATAAAAATATTTTAAACTTCGATTTTAATATAAACTTGTTTATTTTTAATAAAGTAAAATATATGAAGTAAATATGATTAACATCGAACCTAATGTTTTCGACCTTAATTAAAATATTTTTCATAAAATCATGCAAATAAATATTTTCTATTCAAAGTATTATGATTTTGTATTTAATTCAACTACGTTCCATGAATCTTTTTACTACTGCATTTTTTTTAACAGTGTACACATGATTAAATGTCGTCATTCGTTCTGCTCTCAGACCGCATAAAACGGTAAAGTCTATTTTTTTCCTACTGTTTTCGTCAGCCGTCTTTGCTAGTTTTCAGTGGAAATCGAACAGTGGGCGGGAATGAATAGGTTGAATAAAATTAAAGACAAGGGTTCCTTACCACTGTAATAAAATTAAAGCAATAACAAACAAATTATTCTTGAGATGGCACCATTTTAAATTAACGATAAATAGATAAATACAAATGGTTTGTTAACAGCCTAGTGCATTACATAGTGAAGTGTTTAAAAATTGTATTATTTTGGAAATAGTTGTACTTTTAAAACATATCCTACGCGTCCTACTGTATGACTTTATGGAAGACGTAGACAGAGATGGAGAATTGCTGGCGAGCTGAGAGAGAGAGAAAATATATGCATATATTTGTGGGAGAGGGGACACACGCATACTCGCGCTTAAAAATACATATGTACATATACTTGTAAATATTTCTTGATTCACACTGTTAGCGAGCAGAGAAATATATATTTTTTAAACTTAGATTTTAATATAAAATTATTTTTTTAATGAAGTAAAACATGAAGTAAATATGATTAACATCGAACCTAATGTTTTCGACCTTAATTAAAATATTTTTCATTAAATCATGCAAATAAATATTTTCTATATTAAATATTATGATTTTGTATTTAATTCAAATACGTTCCATGAATCTTTTTACTACTGCATTTTTTTTAACAATGTACACATGATTAAAAGTCGTCATTCGATCTGCTCTCAGAGCGCATAAAACGGTAAAGTCTATTTTTATACCCGTTACTCGTAGAGTAAAAGGGTATATTGTATTCGTGCAAAAGTATGTAACAGCTAGAAGGAAGCTTTTCCGACCCTATAAAGTATATATATTCTTGATCAGGATCACTAGCCGAGTCGATCTAGCCATGTCCGTCTGTCCGTCTGTCCGTCCGGATGAACGCTGAGATCTCGGAAACTACAAAAGCTAGAATATTGGGATTACCAACACATATTCTTGGGCTTCCTACGCAGCGCAAGTTTATTTCAGGCGACCGCCACGCCCCCTCTAACGCCCACAATAGCCCATAGTCGCCCACAAACCATACTAAAATGTGCCTGGCGCCCACATTTTCAAATATTTCTGATAAGTATAAATGCAATTTTGTTGCGTTTAGTTATACCTATCGAAATGCAGAAGAAATTTTTTAAATCGGACCATTCGTTAAAAAGTTATTGCTGATCAAAGTTTATATCTCCCTCGCACTCCCTTTAGCTGAGTTACAACCTTTAGTCGGGACACCAACCCGACTAGAGTGCTCGCACTCCCTTTAGCCGAGTGACGGGTATTAGATAGTCGGGACACCAACCCGACTATAGCGTTCTCTCTTGTTTTCCTACTGTTTTTGTCAGCCGTCTTTGCTAGTTTTCAGTGGAAATCGAACAGTGGGCGGGAATGAATAGGTTGAATAAAATAAAAGACAAGGGTTCCTTACCACTGTAATAAAATTAAAGCAATAACAAACAAATTATTTTTTAGACGGCACAATTTTAAGTTAACGATAAACAGATAAATACAAATGGTTTGTTAACAGCCTAGTGCATTATATAGTGAAAGACCCACCTTTATTTTATCGCTGGCCTTTGTTTTGCTCTCAGAGCGCATCAAACGGTAAAGTGTTTTTATTCTTTTCCGACCGTTTTTGTCAGAAGACTGCGGTTATGAGTGGGAATCTGACAGTGGGGCGGCCATGAATAGCGTGACTGTAATAAAGTAAAAGGGACAACAAATAAATTATTTTTTAATTTAACGATATCTTTTTCCACATTTTCAAAAATATTTACATTTGTTGTAAAATATATATATTTTTTTAAAATATGTACCTGTATAATTGAAAATGGTCTAAGTCCGAATTATTTGTCTAAAGAGATTAGAGCATTATTTCACAATGTAGGTGTTTAAAAATTGTATAATTGCGAATATTGTTTTACGCCTAAAACTTTGCCTATGCGTCCCACTGTACGAGTCGTAGGGAGAGGTGGAGAAAAAGGGGTCGGAAACATCGATGAAAACATCGATTGAAACACCGATACTGCGGTGCCGTTCGTGACTAACCTGAGACAACAACCCAACCAATAAAAATGAGAAAAAATACCAAAAGTAAAACTTGGTTTTTTTACGCGCCAGAGCCATATTACACGATCAAAAGCCCACACATTCCATAAGGCCCTCTATTTGGCTCCTTTTCGCGCTTCATTCGGCTTCTAAAAGCGCAGCAAACGGTACTTCTTTTTATTTCGCGAGTTTTAATTGTAAATTGTAATTGTGGTGAGCGGTTCTTTCTCGGGTTTTTAATAAATTTGTTATTTTCTTTTGTGTTTTAAAAAAATATTAAATTTGTATAATTATAAAGACAAAATTACAACCAAAAGAGAAATGCGCAGTTTTAATGCGCACGGTGAATATTTTTTCTAGGAATTTTTGTGTGCGTGAACACGCGAAAATGCGGCTTCGTCGTCGGCCGACAACATTTTCTTTGAATTTTTTTTTTCTGTGTGCGCGCAAATAGCTCTGGCGTACAGTTAAAAAACATTAAAACATGTGAGTATCCTTGAATGTATATCCTTAAATCTTTATACATATATGCTCACATATACATAATCAGGTTTAAGTAAATACACACAAAAAAAATATTGTCCAAAAAAACCCCAACCGTAAAAAATTGTCAATTCTGTCAAGGATATAGGTGTGTGTCTTTGCTAATTGTGTGTATTTGTTGTTGTGAAAGTAACTATTTACTTAGTAGAATTGACTATTTTTTGCAGTTGGGGACTGATTGACAATTATTACAGTTGATTTTACCAAGTTTGTTTTTTTTGTGTACCTACATACATACAAAAATATTTTACGTTTCCCATCTGAAATTGCGCAGAAATTATGCACATACATTTGCAAATACATAGGGCCCGCCTTTTTTTTCTCATTTTCGGCTTCAAACGGTAAAGTTTTCATATACAATTTAAATTTATTCGGTATGATTTTCATCCATTGCTGTTTTTATTCATTTTTGATATGAAAATATTACATTTAACATTTATATGTAATAAAAATATTTTAAACTTCGATTTTAATATAAACTTGTTTATTTTTAATAAAGTAAAATATATGAAGTAAATATGATTAACATCGAACCTAATGTTTTCGACCTTAATTAAAATATTTTTCATAAAATCATGTAAATAAATATTTTCTATTCAAAGTATTATGATTTTGTATTTAATTCAACTACTTTCCATGAATCTTTTTACTACTGCATTTTTTTTAACAGTGTACACATGATTAAATGTCGTCATTCGTTCTGCTCTCAGACCGCATAAAACGGTAAAGTCTATTTTTTTCCTACTGTTTTCGTCAGCCGTCTTTGCTAGTTTTCAGTGGAAATCGAACAGTGGGCGGGAATGAATAGGTTGAATAAAATTAAAGACAAGGGTTCCTTACCACTGTAATAAAATTAAAGCAATAACAAACAAATTATTCTTGAGATGAAAGCCCCTTATAACTGTATTATCCTTTTTTAACATTCCCACTTAACTATTTTTGTTTTTCTTTCTTTCAATAATTAATGAAAAAAATATGTAATTAAATTTAAGAACCAATATTGTTCGAATGTAAAATTGATTATCCGTTGTGACTAGCGCAGTAATTTATAAGTTATGCAACTTGTAGCGTTAGGAAGCCAAAACAATAAATAATAATAATAATAATGGCACCATTTTAAATTAACGATAAATAGATAAATACAAATGGTTTGTTAACAGCCTAGTGCATTACATAGTGAAGTGTTTAAAAATTGTATTATTTTGGAAATAGTTGTACTTTTAAAACATCCTACGCGTCCTACTGTATGACTTTATGGAAGACGTAGACAGAGATGGAGAATTGCTGGCGAGCTGAGAGAGAGAGAAAATATATGCATATATTTGTGGGAGAGGGGACACACGCATACTCGCGCTTAAAAATACATATGTACATATACTTGTAAATATTTCTTGATTCACACTGTTAGCGAGCAGAGAAATATATATTTTTTAAACTTAGATTTTAATATAAAATTATTTTTTTAATGAAGTAAAACATGAAGTAAATATGATTAACATCGAACCTAATGTTTTCGACCTTAATTAAAATATTTTTCATTAAATCATGCAAATAAATATTTTCTATATTAAATATTATGATTTTGTATTTAATTCAAATACGTTCCATGAATCTTTTTACTACTGCATTTTTTTTAACAATGTACACATGATTAAAAGTCGTCATTCGATCTGCTCTCAGAGCGCATAAAACGGTAAAGTCTATTTTTATACCCGTTACTCGTAGAGTAAAAGGGTATATTGTATTCGTGCAAAAGTATGTAACAGCTAGAAGGAAGCTTTTCCGACCCTATAAAGTATATATATTCTTGATCAGGATCACTAGCCGAGTCGATCTAGCCATGTCCGTCTGTCCGTCTGTCCGTCCGGATGAACGCTGAGATCTCGGAAACTACAAAAGCTAGAATATTGGGATTACCAACACATATTCTTGGGCTTCCTACGCAGCGCAAGTTTATTTCAGGCGACCGCCACGCCCCCTCTAACGCCCACAATAGCCCATAGTCGCCCACAAACCATACTAAAATGTGCCTGGCGCCCACATTTTCAAATATTTCTGATAAGTATAAATGCAATTTTGTTGCGTTTAGTTATACCTATCGAAATGCAGAAGAAATTTTTTAAATCGGACCATTCGTTAAAAAGTTATTGCTGATCAAAGTTTATATCTCCCTCGCACTCCCTTTAGCTGAGTTACAACCTTTAGTCGGGACACCAACCCGACTAGAGTGCTCGCACTCCCTTTAGCCGAGTGACGGGTATTAGATAGTCGGGACACCAACCCGACTATAGCGTTCTCTCTTGTTTTCCTACTGTTTTTGTCAGCCGTCTTTGCTAGTTTTCAGTGGAAATCGAACAGTGGGCGGGAATGAATAGGTTGAATAAAATAAAAGACAAGGGTTCCTTACCACTGTAATAAAATTAAAGCAATAACAAACAAATTATTTTTTAGACGGCACAATTTTAAGTTAACGATAAACAGATAAATACAAATGGTTTGTTAACAGCCTAGTGCATTATATAGTGAAAGACCCACCTTTATTTTATCGCTGGCCTTTGTTTTGCTCTCAGAGCGCATCAAACGGTAAAGTGTTTTTATTCTTTTCCGACCGTTTTTGTCAGAAGACTGCGGTTATGAGTGGGAATCTGACAGTGGGGCGGCCATGAATAGCGTGACTGTAATAAAGTAAAAGGGACAACAAATAAATTATTTTTTAATTTAACGATATCTTTTTCCACATTTTCAAAAATATTTACATTTGTTGTAAAATATATATATTTTTTTAAAATATGTACCTGTATAATTGAAAATGGTCTAAGTCCGAATTATTTGTCTAAAGAGATTAGAGCATTATTTCACAATGTAGGTGTTTAAAAATTGTATAATTGCGAATATTGTTTTACGCCTAAAACTTTGCCTATGCGTCCCACTGTACGAGTCGTAGGGAGAGGTGGAGAAAAAGGGGTCGGAAACATCGATGAAAACATCGATTGAAACACCGATACTGCGGTGCCGTTCGTGACTAACCTGAGACAACAACCCAACCAATAAAAATGAGAAAAAATACCAAAAGAAAAACTTGGTTTTTTTACGCGCCAGAGCCATATTACACGATCAAAAGCCCACACATTCCATAAGGCCCTCTATTTGGCTCCTTTTCGCGCTTCATTCGGCTTCTAAAAGCGCAGCAAACGGTACTTCTTTTTATTTCGCGAGTTTTAATTGTAAATTGTAATTGTGGTGAGCGGTTCTTTCTCGGGTTTTTAATAAATTTGTTATTTTCTTTTGTGTTTTAAAAAAATATTAAATTTGTATAATTATAAAGACAAAATTACAACCAAAAGAGAAATGCGCAGTTTTAATGCGCACGGTGAATATTTTTTCTAGGAATTTTTGTGTGCGTGAACACGCGAAAATGCGGCTTCGTCGTCGGCCGACAACATTTTCTTTGAATTTTTTTTTTCTGTGTGCGCGCAAATAGCTCTGGCGTACAGTTAAAAAACATTAAAACATGTGAGTATCCTTGAATGTATATCCTTAAATCTTTATACATATATGCTCACATATACATAATCAGGTTTAAGTAAATACACACAAAAAAAATATTGTCCAAAAAAACCCCAACCGTAAAAAATTGTCAATTCTGTCAAGGATATAGGTGTGTGTCTTTGCTAATTGTGTGTATTTGTTGTTGTGAAAGTAACTATTTACTTAGTAGAATTGACTATTTTTTGCAGTTGGGGACTGATTGACAATTATTACAGTTGATTTTACCAAGTTTGTTTTTTTTGTGTACCTACATACATACAAAAATATTTTACGTTTCCCATCTGAAATTGCGCAGAAATTATGCACATACATTTGCAAATACATAGGGCCCGCCTTTTTTTTCTCATTTTCGGCTTCAAACGGTAAAGTTTTCATATACAATTTAAATTTATTCGGTATGATTTTCATCCATTGCTGTTTTTATTCATTTTTGATATGAAAATATTACATTTAACATTTATATGTAATAAAAATATTTTAAACTTCGATTTTAATATAAACTTGTTTATTTTTAATAAAGTAAAATATATGAAGTAAATATGATTAACATCGAACCTAATGTTTTCGACCTTAATTAAAATATTTTTCATAAAATCATGTAAATAAATATTTTCTATTCAAAGTATTATGATTTTGTATTTAATTCAACTACTTTCCATGAATCTTTTTACTACTGCATTTTTTTTAACAGTGTACACATGATTAAATGTCGTCATTCGTTCTGCTCTCAGACCGCATAAAACGGTAAAGTCTATTTTTTTCCTACTGTTTTCGTCAGCCGTCTTTGCTAGTTTTCAGTGGAAATCGAACAGTGGGCGGGAATGAATAGGTTGAATAAAATTAAAGACAAGGGTTCCTTACCACTGTAATAAAATTAAAGCAATAACAAACAAATTAT